>CAJNOQ010000110.1:0-75075 GCA_905250885.1 Didymodactylos carnosus
TGATCCTTGACTTCTGTTTAATAAGTTTGCGTTGGATACAGTAGTTTTTAAATTTTTTCCACATTTTGCGCTTCTATCAATGCATGGTGCTGTGACTGACACCAGATCAACGGGTCTACGAAAGTTCCGCACTATGAAATAACAAACCCCCTAACTAAGAGACAAGAAATAGAATAGCAACCAGAGACAGTTAAAAATAACTGTATTTATCAGTGATTAGATGATTATTCAGAAAATATTTTTTAATAATAGAATTAAACGATGTTTCGAAAACATGTCAAAGAATCGATCATCATTAGCAGAATTGAAATAAATCAGATCTTCACTAACTTAATCAACGTAGCATATTCTATTTTAGTAAAATATATAGAATAATTTGGCACGTACACATAAAAAAAATTGATGTAGTAAAAACTTTTGCACGTGACTATTCATTTCTTAATCGGTATTCCGTTAAAAATCTTGTAATTCGTATAGAATCATAAATAGAAATGTCACGTTACACTAACTGATTTAGACCATTTTTAATCTAATAAAATGAAATTTATTTTAAAGCAAAAATGCTACATGCGATTATTACAGATAATAAACGAGACTACTATATAATTAAATGAATGGTGTACATGATGAGTTTCTCCGGTATTGATCCACTACATATTATTTATAAAAAGAAAATAGTCACATCACACTGTATAAGCGATTTCCAAATGTTTATGTGTGATCGTTGCACACAAAAAATAACAACAAATATTAATCAGAATATATTCAAACCCATCAGGTTTCAATTGTACAGTAGGAAAATATATTTTTTTTCTTGCTATTTTTTCCAATATTATTGTATCAACATCACTGAGCTCATTAGACGTATTAACTTTTCTTTGAGTAATTTAATACTTGTCTAATTATACTTTCCAGAATGTACATATTAACGTTCTTCGTGTAGAATAATTGATTAATTTTTTGACGTCGGATACAACATATACTTTGACATGGTACGTATAACTTGTAAAATACATAGAAAAATTGTCTATTGGTAATCTCTCGTAATTATTTCATCTATGTAGGTCAAAATAACAGACATGAAAAGAAATTTGTTGTGTAAACAATAAAGCATGGTTGGTTACACACAAGTTCTCTTGGTAATTATGTGTGTGAGTGCGTAGTGTTGTTCTAATAATAAATAGAGGGATATTGATGATATTTTTGAAAGAATTTTTTCTCTTTTGTCTTTTGTTTGTTTGAAAAATGTAGATAAAGAAATTATGATTTCTCACCAAGAAAGGAAGATTATCAATACAATCTTTATTGACACTTTTTTATAAATAGTTAGAGTAGAGTGCACTATTTATAATTTCTCATTTCGACTAGATTTTGACTATGTCTGGGAGAATAGAATGAAACGAATTTTACAAAAAAAAACAGGATTTTGTATGGTGTTAATGCTTACCAGTGTGAAATGAGGTTTTTTTTTTTTGTTTGGCACGAGTACACATAAGTATCAAATAATTATTTTTTTGGGCACTGGTGCACACTAATGCCAAATTTTATATTTTAATCACCATTTTGTTTTGTTAACCTCTTTTTTAAACTATATATACAATTGTAATATTTTAGATATCTTTTGATTTCTTTATCTTGTTCATCTTATACGCGAAAGTCGGTAACGACAGTGCTATGCAATGGTAATGTAGCACTAATACCTATCAGTTTGATACTTAGATTAATAAACAGTTAAGTAAATAGCAGCTATAATTAACAAAAACGAGTTACTAATTAAAGTGTCAATACATAGTACAAGTATGACATTTTTTTTTGATAAAAATATATCGACATTTATTGAGCAATACATTGGTAGTATTGTAATTAGTAGATTATTGTTGTTGTTTTTTGGTAATCTGACACATTTTTCAAACGAATACCTCAAGTATCTAATTAATAGGAAATTAGTCTGTTACAAACAACATGATGTTCGTTCTATTCCTATTCTTTGTTGTATAAATATAGAATTAGAAAAAAACATACTTAATGGGATAAATAACATTTGACTAACTGGTATATATACATATGACTTTTCTTTGATAAATCAAAATAGAATATTTAATAATTTAAACATTAGTTTTTCTATATTATTATATTTTTCTAGCATTCCAATGAAACTTTGTTAATGTCATACGATTTTTTCAATGATTCAGTGATAAATAACTGGTCAACACTCGTCTTTAATATAACATCATCATATGAAAACACAATATTTCGTCATCCAATACTTTATGTGATAGCTATTTATGCTGCAAGTTTAGTTGTCATTGGTACAATAGGTATGTATTAACTCTTGTATATAAAATTTAAAATATTAAATATAATTTATATTATTTAAGGTAATCTTTTAACAATATTTGTCCTAATTCGTCCTAAATTACGATGTCAAACTACTATGCGTTATTTGACGGCAGCAGCTGTTGCCGATTTATGTACACTTTATAGTTGGAATTTAAATTTATTTTATAAACATATGATTAATTCATATCAAAATGATATTGAAGATTTATCTTTATCAAAATGTCGTCTAATATCATTTTTAGCTTTTACATCATTACAATTATCATCATGGTATTTAATGTTAGTTAGTTTTGATCGTGCAATGAATATTTGTTTTTTATTTTGGAAAAAAGATCTTGGAAAACCTCATAATTCAATGTATATTATTCTTATTATTACTATTGGTATAATTTTATTAAATTCACATCTATTATTTATTAATGGATTTGCTGAAAGAAATTGTTCACCCTATGGTAAACAAACATGTATAAAATGTTATAAACGATTAACAGATTATCGATATGTTTTTCCAAAATGGGAAAAAGTTCATTTAATTGTATATAATTTAATTCCATTTACGGTTATGAGTATATGTAATATATTTATTATTTATCAAACATTAATTGTAACAAAACGACAAACAACAAGTTCTCGTAATAGAAGTACAAAACATCGTATTAGAAAACAACGACAATTAACAACAACATTAATTTTAATTACATTTCTATTTATTATTTTAACTATACCAGCCATGATTTATCATGTATTTTTAAGACATTTATTTGAAAAGAAAAAACCATTAAAATATATTCTTCAAGGTATACTTTTATGTATTCAATTTACAAGTCATGCCATTAATTTTTTTGTCTACTGTTTTACGGCATCTAATTTTCGTAAAGAAATGGTTACATTATTTTGTTTACATCGAAATGAACAACGACAACAACAGTTGCAGCAACATCACGAACTTAGAGATGAATAATATTAATAAAAAAAAACTGTACATATCTAAGACTTTGAATATTTTGGAAAATTAAAATTAAATTTTTCTTGAATCAAAGACAAATACTATCAAAATTACATTTAAATAGCAATAAAAGCAGAAAAAGAAGAAAAATAAAAAAATTCTTAAAATTATAACGTCAATGGTGCTTTTTCTACCATCTCAATTGCTTGTTGTATATGTTGTTGAAAAAGTGGACACCATATGGGTTGATCTATTGAATAAAATGGATTTTTTAATGCATAATCACTATACAATTCATATGTTCGTTTTAAAAATAGATCAACATTTGCCTGTTTTGGATCAGTTAATGCAACAAATTTTAGTCCTGTTATTGTTTGAAAACAATATAATTTATATTGATCTGTTTCCAATTCTTTAATTCCAGATGAATTAATTTCTGGTGATAATTGACAAGCAATCGCATACATTGAATGAAATATAGAAGCTAATATTAATTTTTCATTACCATTTAAACGTGTACGACCAAATTTAATTGTTACTGGATAATTTGTTGAATCTTGTAAATATTCGATAATATCACGACTTGTTGAAACACCTTCTCGATTATCATCACCATCACCACTTGTCACTGTAGTCGATGTACCAAAATCAATTTTAGAACCACGAACAGGTATGCCATTAATTGATAATATTATATGTCCAACTTTAATACCATCACGTTGTCCAAAATAGACTTGAACACCTTTATCACTTTGTTTCAAGACAAATTCTAATGGATAACTAAATGTTTTTTCAAATTCAATTTTTGGAATTGAATGTTCATAAGAATAAATTAAACCACCACTGCGATTAATAACATAGAAACTATGAACGACCATAATTTAATCTAAAAATATCATATGAAATTATTTTGTATTCTTTTTTTTTTTGAGCAAACAAATGTATCCGCGTTCTGTACAAGTCAAAAAAAAAAAAAAACTAGAATTATTCATTTTGAAGCATACTGGTCTTTATGGGAAAAAGAAATTAGAGATAGTATCATCATGCCAATATTAGCATCAAAACATATTTTAGAATAATACCAATTTCTAATCACATACATTCAGCAATAAACCCAGACGATATAGCAGTAATAAATATATCGAGAATATAAGAAATATAACACTGCTATGAATACCATTTTCAATAAAAAGTTTTATTTATCTGCGAACTTTCAATGCCTTTCTAACGTCATCTTCAGACTAGCTAAAATGAAACATTTACAAGATTTATATACGAAAAGGCTAATCTAACTTTTGTTTCTTGTTTTGTTCTCGAAAAACATGTTCGTTCGTTTTTCATTTTCTATTCATATGTATCCGTGTCATACCACCCCTGTCTCTATTATTCATCATTCTGCTCAAATCTAATTTGACGACATCGAACATTTCTTGTCTAATAAACCAACCAGAATAAAACTAAATTTAAAATATGTATCAGATAATAATGAAGACATAAAAGAATATGATGATAAAACGCTGTTAGATTAAACCTCCGTCCGTCCACATTAGAAGCCCAGTGGGTTTCTATTATGTCCCTCAAGAAAGGCAAAATTTTCTCAAAAAGTACCCTATGGGGACAGGGGCAATTTTCAAAAAATTTCTTGCCAGACTGGACTTCTAATGCGGGTGGGCTTCTAATGTGAGGGAGGGATTATCTCAGATTAAACTACATATCATTAAACTATGACTTCTTTTTCACAATTTTTTTATAATTTTTACCTGTTAGATCAATTAAAACGAGAATGAAAACTAATATAAAAAACGATTGCTTTATGAATCAAAATAACAAGAAAAATAAATAGATGAAAAATAAGAATGTCAGTATAAAGAAATAAACAATGCATACTTGTCGTTTTTCCTTCAATCCGTAACGATGGCAAATCTCAATAAGCAGAGAATTTTCTGAGACTAGAACAATAGCTAATCTGTTTTTTGATCGAAAAAACGGAAATGAATATAAAAAACAAGAGCAACAGATCTGTGATGAAAAAGAAAAAAAGTTTCTTGTTATTTATGTATGAATAGCTTGATGTTGTTGTTCTGGATGTCCTTGATTATTTACTGGTGACGGGATATTATTTGGTGCAGAATTCTGTTGTGCTTGCTGTTGCTGTCCTTGATTATTTACTGATAACGGGATATTATTTGGTACAGGATTCTGTTGTGCTTGCTGTTGGTGTCCTGGATATCCTTGATTATTTACTGGTGATGGGATATTATTTGGTACAGGATTCTGTTGTGCTTGATGTTCTTGTTGTCGTTCAATATGTTGCTGGGATTGTTGATGCATAGGTAAAGGCTAAAATAGAACATATTCCATTATTCTCAACATTATCAAAAATATTTTCATCAAAATAAGAATTACTTACCGTTGATTGATGTGCCATCTTGTCAGAAAATTGTTGAAACTCTTGATCAGAATAAACAGGTTTATCTTCAATTGACTCCCACCCTTGTTCATTTTTAGCTCCAGTACCATTGATACCACTCATAAATTCTTGATATGAAAGCATACGATCATTATTTTTATCAAACTAAACAAAAGATTAATAAAATCGATGCAAATAATACAATCAAAAATTCATTATTTCTCAAAAATGAATTGTTAATTATACATATATCATACTTCTCTCATAACATGTTCTCTCATTCTATCTAATTCTTCTTGTTTTTCAACTGCATCAACTTCAGTTGCATTATTATGGATTTTTTCTGCCTAGAATAAAAATGTCAACTTTTTCAAATCAGATTTGCCATAAAAATCATTTTTTAAGCTTACCTCCTTCAACATAATTGCTTCTATTTCATTTTCGTCTAAGAATCCATCGGTATTCGTATCTAAACAAAAATATTAAACATTTTTACACATTGTTTTCTCTATACAACTATCAATCGTACCATGTAAACTGAAAAATGTTTTTGGATTAAATTGTTCAGGTTCAAGATGATCAACGTTCTCCCACACTTCTTCCATTTGATCAACACTGCCCTATAGATAAAAAGAAAATGATTACAATGGAATGGATAGAACGAAACATTTGTTAATTTTTCAAAAATTTAAAATTAAATTTTAGATTTATATGAAGAGAAAATTTCGACATCTGTCTTGTGTTCAACAAATATCTTACCGGATGATTAACTTTTGGATGTTTTTTCTTTTTTTCCAAAGTTTCTTGATATTGATGTTCCAATTTTTGTTGTTCTTCTGGACTGAGATGCTAAAAGGAAAAAGAAACTTTGTGTATCGATGTATGTTAGTCTTTTAGTTACATACAGATAATTGTTCACGTCTGTCATATTCTTTTCTTAATTCATAATCTTTAAATTCTTTTTCCCGTTGTTTATCTATTTCATCTAGATCTAGTGATGCTCGACGTATTAATTTTTCTAAATCGAGTACACCAAACGTTTCCAAGTTATGATGATCAATATGTTGTGGTACTATATTTTTCATATGATCATTTGGAGTGCCTAAAAAAAATCGATTCAATTGTGATAAACAAGAAAATGTACAATAAAACAGTTTTAGTTCACGCTACATAACATCATTTATATGCTGTATCTTTTACAAAGAACAACTATAGCTGTTATTCATAAGCACTAGTTCAATAAACAACTGATTCATTACACTATAGTTATTCAGTGAGATCATTGCAGTTATATTATATTGTAACCAAGTTTAACGCACAATAAAAAAACACATCACAATGACAATGTCTATAGTCATTAACATACCTCGAAGTCCTCCTCGTCGATGTACATCTGAAATATAGTTTCTGAGAAAGAAGTCTCTCATGAAGTCTCAATTTGATTTTGTGATCAGGTAAATATATGACATACCATTAAAACTTACCATTAAGGAGACGAACTTTTTGTGCAACAAGTTTTCGTAATCTAACTATTTCACGTTGTTTTGCTTCATCCAACGCCGTTCGCACATTGTGTTCCACTAAACTTAAATGTTGTGCAATATTTCCAGACTAGAATGAGATATTGTGAGATAGTTCAAACTTTTATTTTGTACAGAAACTTGATTTTTTTACTTTAATATCGTCAACTGTGGCATTATCGATCATACTCTTAAATTTTGGATCATTCTCTAATATTTCAACTACTTCTTTTAAATAACGTGCATATTCAAGATCATCTAACTAAATTAACACAAGAAAAAAATAGTGAATTTTTTGTTATACGTTATCAATAATATCTATTTAATACTTACTATATCCTTCGCTTCTTTTTCATCGTTAACTGAATCACCTTTGTTATTCGATGGACTTTTATTTACAGGCGGTGCATACACAGAGAAAATGATACTCAAACAGCATAATAACGTAAACTTTATTCCAATCATTATCTAGAGAATAAAAGCTGTGATAAAATATTTCTCTTGGATTGAGAAAAAATTTTATAAAACATTAGAGGAAATTTTATTCATCAACGAGTTTATTATATTTCCTGATAAAACATAATTATTATTTCATCAAATAACACGATCGATTCAGAAAAGTCTTGATACGGATAAAGAGACACCCGTTAGAGGAGTAGACGTAGAAGAGATCAGAGATTCACAAGCGAGCGATAGTTGGTTATTCTTGTGAAAAAATTGAACATTTACAAAACAAAGATTTAATAGATTCAGGAACAATATGTAAGATATTGTTTAAGGATCAGGAAAAAGGAATTACATTCATCCAACTGAGATCAAAAATCGAACATCGTGATTTAGCAACTCAATAACAGACGCAGTATGCTCGAAATGTTAAATCTCTTATTTTAACGCGAAACCGAATCAAACGTGTGCAAGATGTAAAGAAGTTCATAAAGTAGAGAATTATGACAGAAAAATTGATTACAAATACGATAATCACTCAGTCTTATTAGAGAATATGCAAAACATAAAGGACTGTAGGTAAAATTAAAGAAAACAGCTGAATCATAATTACCGTTTAGTATCCGACAACATCAACAAACATCGCGTGATGATCAACAAAATGCAGCTCTTTATCATCGTTCAGCATCAGGTATATCATAAATCGAACTATTAACCAAATATATTATAACGGTAGCCATCGCTGTAGTCGTAAAAGAGGTTAGAGATAAACTTTCGAGATATTAAGTGTTAACTTGATTATTCTAACAAATTAATCTTGATAGCATTGATAGCATTATCCAGCTTTAAAAAGCGCAAAATATCGACAACTAAAAGTCTTCCTCTTTAAAAGTTCGCTGCAGATCAAATAACATTATATGAACGCAAAGCAAGAGAAAAAACACCACTAGACTACAATACACTACAAAGGATTTTCTAATACACATATATTATATGTGGTGGAGATATTTAAAAGTGGCTCAGAGGGATAAAAAAGTATTTCTAGTAGACTGTGCTAACGATTCGTTTCGTTTGTTCCACTATTCGTGATGTAATTATCCATTGTATATTAATAAATAGTCATTTTGTCCATTCATGGATATCTTTACACATATCTAATGAAAAAGCCTATATTTTTTAAAGGTGAGAAATTTACTCATCATACTAGTGCGATACACTAAGGTTACACTACACAGACAATCACGATTATCTTTAATCGTGATTGTTAAGCGTGATTAAACTAATAGTATAACCGCTACTTTACTCACGATTATTTTGAAAATCATGTTTAGAGATAATCATGTTCGGAAGATGATTATCTTTAATCGCGATTAAATTTAATCGTGAGTAACTTTAACCATCTCTATCAAAAAAAGGATCATGATAGCGGCGCTTGCATATGACTGCTCAACTGCAATAACTAATCAGCCTGAACTCTGTTTTGCATACTAAAGAATTTTTCTGGCATTACTATAGGACGAGGATTTTTCTGTGCACGGTTTTTTCCAGAATTATGCACCGTTTGCTGTTTTCCGTGCACTAAAACATCTTTTGACATTTTTGTGCACGGTTACAGAAAGGTGCACGGGAAAAAGACAGAAATGTGCACTGATACGTTTCTGTGCACGCTTTTTGAAGAACGAGCTATACCCTGTTGTTTGATTATTAAATTTTGTTTATCCAAAAAAATATAGCATGTAACTATTTACAAATAGAAATCCTCTTTTAGTATTTTCACCAAATTTATGATCGACTTAATGCTTTTCCTGCCTTTTTTGGACGTCCACGCCGTTTTCCTAACACTTGTAATTTAGCTGGATCAGCTATAACATAAAGATTAAGGTGAATCATAAATCCTACTGCATGTTTACAAACATATAGTTTAAGGTTTTGTTTACATGATCACACAATAATTCTTAAATTCACTCTACACCAATTTTTAAGATTTATCGAACATTTCAGTCAATAAGTCTCGTTCGTATTAAACGAGACGTCTGTTCATAGATCATCCTATTTGTTTAGGATGAAAAAACGACAAAATATCTTTTACGCCTTGAAAAACTGTGCACAAAAACGTCTCCGTGCACATTTCTGTCTTTTTGCCGTGCACCTTTCTGTAACCGTGCACAAAAATGTCAAAAGATATTTTAGTGCACGGAAAACAGCAAATCGTGCACAATTCCGGAAAAAACCGTGCACAAAAAACAGTTTTCCCATTACTATACTCTGTTACAGATCGATAAATAATTAATAATAATTTTATAATAATAATAACTTTTTGTTGTTAAAAATGACTACGCAGAGTTAGAAGAATAAAACGAAGGCAAAAGATCTGTGGTCTGAGGACGAAACAAACTTGCTGCTAAATTTGTTAAAAGATAAAATGATATCAAATGAAATAGCAAATCATCGGAACTGTTGCACCCGAAAAAAAATACAAGAAGGTTTATTAGTAGCCGGTGTCAACAGATCTATTGATCAGATCAAAGAGTGTTACTGTATTCATGTTAACTCTGCCAACACAAAAATGAGTTTTCTCCTGCACACTGATTATTTATAATTATGGCTATCACGAGTTAAATCTCAATTATCTTTTTAATCGTGTAGTGCGGTTACACACAATTCTGTTCATCGTGATTAAATATCGTTAATCACGATCCCAAAAAATTGCGGTTACACTAGAAAATGTTTAATCGCGATTACCTTTTAATCAGGATTAAAGATAATCGTGATTATTTGGGTAGTGTAACCGTAGTGATAGTCTGTAAAAATAGAAACACGGCCTTCGAAATGTGTCGGACAATAATAGAAACACGTCTGCTGCTTGATTCCAGACATTACAAAACCACTACTGAAGTAAGGAAAAGTACAGGGGTGGGGTGTAGTGGTGTTCTCATTAATACAAAGACTAGGTTAAACAAATAGATTGTATTCTTGCCATTTTACGAACAATGCAGTGGCGGATTCAGAATTCTTCTTAGGCGCATGCGCTAGGTAACATCTAAATATCCCACAGTGGGCAATGATCGGGACATTTGGCCAAAAGTGGCTTTTTTTCTGATTTGAACACGAGTAAATAAACTTTAATCTATGCTATTTAATGTCACAAAATTTTTTATATCCAAGTCTCTTGGTCCGTCGAAAAACTCATAGTCAAAAATTAGCTGAAAAACACTCGTCTGTGGAAAAAATTCAGTTTTCTATAAAATCCAAGAGGTTTAAAGGCAAAAAAGAATCGTATTTTAAATCCAAACAGTTCCATCTATCTTTTAGTGAAAATATCTTTTCTTTTGGACCTATATTTCTGATAGAAAAAAATCAAGTTTTTCAATTAGGTGATTTTCCGTATAGGTGTCATTAGTGTAATGAGTTTCTGCAACTTTATTTTTACTCCTACTTTTAAAACCACACCAAAATGTTCCTCTTGTATCCTGCATCTATGGTGCATGGAGCTTTATGCAGTTCTTTTTCTAAGCCATAGGGTAAATTTTTCAAAAACCTTGGTTTTCAGATAAAATCCGATTTTTTCTGTCTGCGTGCACTTGTATTAAAAACTGAGGTGTTATTCGGAATCAGCGCAAAAAGCTGCATCGATCCATGTATCAGACAATACATTTCTAAACAACGAGGTGGGTTTAAAAAAATTTCGCTCGAGATCCTTTCTCAAGGCCTAAATTTGAAAAAAAGCACTATTTGCCAGAAAAAAATTCTGAGTCGGCCATTCGACAGAACGTGTTTGAAAACGTGGAAAAACTTCATTGCTAAGGTTACCGAATATACTTCGTATTCTTGTGCGCCTGATGCGCAGAAATTACGCCCACTATGCATCTGACCATTAGAATAGGATAAAAACAAAAGAAGCGAAAAGAAATGATGATTCAGATAAATAAAAGGAATTTATAGCATCGTGTATTGTAAAAGCTTCTAAATCAGCTCAAAGAACAATTAGATATTTGAAACCGAGTAAAAAAAGAAAGACATTCATTGATAAAAAAACATCACTACTACAGAAATTAAAAAATCGCTAAAGAATAGATAGTATTACAAATGCAAAACATCATTAGATAACAGAGCTCCGTATAGACCCAATATTCATAGTCCAGTGTGTGACGTCGAACCTTCAAGACCAGTTCGACAGGGGTCATTCAAATTTTATTTTCCAGTCTATCATCTGGAAAGTAAGAGTCTTAGTTTAAAAAAATCGTTCAGATGAGGCGTAGTGCGCAGTGCATGCATTCGAAAAAAGAAATCTATATGAATGCACTCATACCATTTATGGTTTAATATAGCTCATAGACGTATTCAAGCATCATCTAACATTATAATTATACTACTCACTGAGATTAACAAAAACTCATTTATTTGTCACATGTTCTGAACAAGAACCATAATAGGTCAAACCATATATAATCATTTATTCAACAATAAAAACAAAAGCTTAACTTCAAAACCTTAGAAATAAATACTATCAATAACAGCAAACAAGATGTACTGATATCCCATTTAAAACATGAAAAACACATCATAATGGCCATCGATAGTGAGAAGAGTTCTTATGTGCAGGGCATCTATTTTATGAATACCAGAAGAAAAAGTATGGACACGACTAAAGATAGCACAAAATAAAGGTGTTCCCTTAGCATTGGGGGAGTATATGCATTAAAAAAGCAGTTTACCAAAAACATCAAATGGTAACAATCATATTAACATAACGAGTATTATCTACATGATAATTATTAGATCGAACTAACAGTTTAACAAAACTACATACATATTTGTAGCATATCATTACTATCATGATCTTTTCCTATCTTCGAGGAGTATATATCTATGGGTCAGCATATCTTTTAGATTAACTGCACGTTTTTTGAATAAGTCTTTGCCTCCACACACGTAAATTTCAAATCATATACGCCCACTTATTCGTATAAAAAAAATATCTTACTTAGGCGATGAGTTATTTACTTTTGAATTACTGTAGTATTATTGTATTTTATTTTATTATAGCATTGTCATATTGTTCTTTCATAGCTAAGCTGGCATAGTATAAACCAACGAGGAAAAGATACTGGCAGAAACATTGTCCAATCAAAAGAAAGAATACTATTGCGTCATCTACAGGATGATGTGGCAGAGTTCATATATTACGATTAAGACGAAGTTTTTCTCAATAAATTTGGTAAAAGAAATTTCTTTAACAAAATTAGCTCTCTGAATACTTGATTTTACATTGCTTAAAAATAGGTGAAAACTTAAATTGCTATAATCGTTTCAACCAAACAATCGAATGCTGTCAACTCAACATCGAACTCGATCTACGTTATGAGGGCATTGAAGTAACTGAAAATTCAAGGACAGTTTTTAAAATGACTGGTTTTTACGCTAAACGAGTTCATTGAACAGTAATATAACAGAAAACCAAAGGTAAAAAGTGGATGAACCATAGTCCAGTTAATATAGTATTATTGACGAGCTACTTCTCAGATGAAAAGCTATGCCGGTCAACGTTTGCTATTTCAGACCTTTATTATTTTCTTCACGACTATTACAGACACAGGTGGTAGAACAAATAGTTCTCATGTTTAAAAGACAAAAACAAACACTATATATGAATTTCAAGTTCATTAATGTCCCTTCTGATGTTAAGTCATTATTCTTTTTAGTCATCAGTTGTTATTTTATTTAATTCGTTCACAATATCTTCTCGCAATGATGGTCCAATTGCGTCACAAAATTCTTTAAATGATATTCTTTTATCATTATCTTTATCACTATAGATTATTGTTTTATCCACCACCTTTGAACGGAGAAGACTACTTCAGAGCATCAAGATAAACGTTATTTTACCTGCGTAATTTGATTCCGTATTAAAAACGACAGTAGTAAAAATCATTTTCTCATCTAGAATGATTCTTAGAAATTTTTTTCAAGAATTAAGTATTTTCTATAGATTTTGAAAGCCGTTGTTGAATTACAAGATATTGCTGAGTCGGTCGGTTAGTAGTCGAAGCGAGCAATTCATAATTTTCATAAACTCGAAACGAGCTTTAAAAACAAAATTTTCAAATTTTCTTTTCTTTTATTGTAATAAACTTCTAAGGTCATTACTTGTTGTAATTGTTCATCTTGCAAATTACCTCCAACCATCATTTTTAACACAGTAAATAATTCAGCTAGTAAAAACAGCATAGAAACCATTTGACAATGCGTTTAGTAATAATTTTGCCTCTATCTTACCGTTTGTAATATATCCATCTTTATCAATATCATAGATATTAAAAGCAAACTTTAGTTTTTGATTTGTTTCACCTCTCGACGCAAAAGAATGCATACCCGTTATAAATTCATTAAAGTCCACTTCTCCTTTTAATTGAAAGTCGGTCCAATTTTTCACTAAATTAAGAAAAAAAATATCTACTTACCATTGCCATCTATATCAAATACATCAATAACACGTTCAACCAGTGGATTTGATTTTAATTCATTAATACTCATAAATTCTTCGGCACTTAAAGCTCCGGATTTATCAGCATCTAGTTTACCAAATTTTTTCATCATACGAAGAATATCATTACTTTCTAATTTATCGGTACTTGCCTCTTGACCCATTTGTGTGTATGACGATAATTATTTACATTAGTGTGATAATTTATAGTGATAAATTATATAAATATAATGTTTAGAATGCGCGAACTTATTGTAACTGTGACAAAATTGTACAACTTATGTAAATGAAACTTGACTAGGAAGATGTAGCTATTCGATTTTTTGTGAACTTATGCTAATAAAAAGGAACAGTCGAATCATCACATGGCAATTGAAGACAACAAAATATACTAGAATTAGTATTTATCTGAGCCATTTCTCGTCCGTATGTCCAAGGAATTTTTATCTGATTATAATTAAAAATAACATTGCTCACACACGATTCATTTCGAAAAACAAATTTAAGTTTCAAAATTTGTTTTATTGAAAAAATGGTGCTAAAAAATCTATTTTTCTTTTTCCCATTCAGTAATATGCATTATCATTTTTCACGCTATCAATCAAACTAAAAACAGTCATAATCGATTTTTCTTTATTTTTCCTACGAAGGTTTTTCGAATGAATGATTTCGATCAAGGATCAACTACAAAGGAAACTTCGTCTTCAAAATATCATTGTGTTTCATTTGAATTGACACGATTTACAGCAGTTACATTTTCAGTTAATTATCGCTGAATTCAAGATAATATCAGTGATATCATAATGTATGATTATAGACAATAACATGTTTAGAATCAATTACACAGCAACGTTCTTGTTTGTATATGTCATGGATGAAACGAGTCGATAATAAATAATATAGATGATACAGGAGAGAGAGGGACTCATCGCGATTGTGATCGGTATTATAGCTTTTCTTTCTTTATTCGTGTATCAAAATTGATTTTCTGTATATTGTCCCTCGTATAGCGACATATCAATCCACTATACCACCCATTATCATTAACAAAATATTTACATCTCTATTGCTGATCATTAACATGTATTAATCGTATGCTAATTACTATTCATACATCATTACTGATAGATGAGTTTCAGGTGAGAATTTACAATAGAGAAATTAAGAGGTGACTTTTTTTAACATAATAAGATGATTGTATTTATTGAGACGTTTTTACAAGACAATTTAGTTAAGAAAAATAAACTACGAAACCATCAAATTCACATAAAAATCTACTATCTCTACAAAAACAACTATCAAGGACAACATTTGTATGTTGAGAGATATTTCTGATAAGTTTAAGAGCATTCAAATGGGACGTGTTTTTAGACACTAACAGCTCAATTGTTTATTTGAAGATAAATATAATTCAATAATCGTTTGAGATTTGGTTTTGTACAACGCTTTTTAACTAAAATGTCACTTATCATTCATATTCTTTCATCAAGAAAGATTTTAAACCATCACAGACTTAAGGTACTGATACCAGTGGTGAAAAGTCGTCCAAAACACCGTCGTTTTAAATATGGTCGTGACTTTCTCTACTATTAAGAGCTAACTACATAAATTTAGTTCAAAATATGAATATTTATTTATTTCATCATTTAACCATTTTTGTTTCTTATTCCTCTATATCACGGAATAGTTTTTCTCTCAAATATGATTCATTTATACATAAACAGTCAGTAAAATAAGTACAAATTTGAGCACGTACACTAACTTTAAGGATTTCTTATGTCTTATTGTTCTCTTTAACAATATTCCGAAATCTCTAAAATTCTTTTATGATTTAAGAAACTTGTATTGTATGTTTTGAATATAAGACAATATTTTACTTCACATCATTTACCACTAATTATGCTACCTAAAACAATTTATTTATTCAAAACTTTATCTATTCTAAAACAGTCGAACAAAAAGACAGAAAAATATAAAACTAATCTTCTATGTTTTTTCACAGGTGTACTATTAACAATCGAAAATCTTCCTACTATTTATCTCAGTCAATCATCTAAAACTCAAAAATGTAATATTAATGTATATAAATTAAGTTTAAAGAAGAAGAGATAGATGAAACATTTTTTCTGTACATATCTTCATATTGTCAGTTTACGAGTTAAGTATGAAATAAAATAATATTAAACAGCAATGTTAATTGATGTATGGAAAATGCATCAATGTTCTTTTCTCTTTTGTGCAGTCATTATGTCCAACTTATCTAGTCTATACAATTTCTGCTCAATTTGTGAATGAATGTGTTTAGGTTTTTCTATTGTTAAAACAAAAGACATGGATGGCCTAACAAAATCATAAGATTCTTACGTTTAACAATAAAAATAAATGATAATAGCTTCAATCTATTGAATCAATGAATAAATGATGGTGTAGATGTTGTACGATAATACAACCAAGATGGTGGTTGTGATGATGATGTTGTGTATGGTGAGAAATTTGATGACGTTGATGGAAACATTGTTGTTCGTCTACGAAAGCCAGATGCTTGAAGCATCGTTCGTTTTCGTTCAATATTTCCATCATTTGTTGTTGATGTACTTTGTTCGGCTTGAAGGGCTACACCTTCGACAATACCCGAATTATCATGTTTCAATTGAACATGTTGAATACAATGATATGTATCATCATTATCATTATTATTTGATTGTTGCTGTTCCTGTTGATAGTTAGTCGATGTATTATTGTATGTGTATGTATGCCGACGATTATGAAAAATATTATCATTTATCGTATTCGATTGTTTTAAAGGATTAGACATTTTTACTGTTAAATCAAAATCAGATGTCTCTTGTAAATTATTGTTTGTATCATTTAAGAATGAAGAAGAGTACGATAGTTTATCATTTGTAGGTGAAATGGGTGACGGTGGCTCAGTAACATAAGCAGAATCGTAACGTTCAGCACGAGGAGACGATTGTGATGTTGGTTTATAATATTGTTGTTGTTGAAGTTCAATATCATTTTCAACTGATAAAGCATATCTTGTTGATGGAACTTGTGATGTTGTATCAGTTTCCTAAAATAATCAAAATAGACACGATTCTATAGAGCCGCATCAAACATTTTATTCATTTACGTTGTTTGTTACATCCGCTGTGGTTTGTTCAGGAAATGATGTTATTTGTTGATTTCTTATTGTATCGTCTTCACCACCGTTATTCCATGTTGCACTTGTTGTTCGTGTACTATCACCAAAGGATGATTCAACTCTTAGTGTATCATCAATATCAAACACTGGTAATTTCACTTCAAAATGAAGTTTTCCAGTTTCATCAATATGTTTCGCTAATGTTTCAATTCGATTTCGAATTATTTCGATTGAATTTGAATTTATTTCATTATCATCATTGTTATCGTTATTATCATTCGATATTAAACTTAGATCACCTTTTCTCATTCGATTCAATTCATATTTGTTCATTTTTATTAATTTCATCTCATTTTGAATGTATGTCTCGTATTCTTTCCCCAATAATTCATATTCATTATGGATAGTTTGAATAATCAATGTGTGTGCTTTATTTACCGTATTAATAGTATCACATTTCCATTTATGACATTGTTCAATTGTCTCATTTTTTTGTCGTTCTAAATCGTTTTTTGTGTGATATATTTTTTGTATTAAACGTTCGGACATATCCTGTAAGCGATCTAATTCAATTGTCATCGATTTATAATGTTTATTACAACATCGAATACATAGTCTTTGGTTACAATGACAACATTGAAATAGTCCGTCATTTTTTGAACAATCATCACAACGATTGAACGAGGATGATGTTGACGGAATAGTCATGATGTCTAATGATGAACGAGTACTGGATAAAGGTGTTTTGAAAGAAGAAGAAGGTCGTGATAAAGGAGTGGTAGATGTTCGAGTTGTCGATGACGTTCGTTCACGATTGGTGGATGTACTTATTCCTGTACTATTATAAATAGATGATTTTGATTCCAAAAATGTATATTTTGGATCATAGAAATAATGTGGTCGCTGTGTAAAAGAAAAAAGTATAGCTACGTTGATTCAAATTAAAATATCAGACTTAAACGTAGAATTACTGAAATGTTTCGAACTAAACTAACAAAGTATATTTTCGTCAAAAATTATGATTACTCATCTAGACAGAGAACCGTTTTTAGCAATTTACAACCATCTAACTATACAATTTTACGTACTTGACTTGAAAGTGAGAGATGGATAAAACAAGAGATTGGTAAAAAATCAGCTTTTTTTAGTTTAATTCTCTTCTTCCTTCAAAATAGCGTACAAAGCAGATTCCCAAAAGGTCATATACACAAATTATTTTCTGACGCTATATACCTTGTTATTCAGTTTTTGTTAGAATAGAGAGGAAGAAGTATCATTTTTCACTTTTTTTCTACCATTACTTACTGTAGTAGTTAATGGTCCTATGTTTAACATGGAGCGAGATGATAGTGAATAAACGTTGTCCATCATAACTGATAAGCTCTATCTCATAAAAAACCTATTCTATTTATTGAAATAAAAATAGAATTTTTATTATATTAGCAGTTGCTGTTGCTTTTTAAAGAAAATAATTGTTTATTGACAGATTTTATTTATTATACACACATTACTTTTATAAGATCTCTCTCTCTCTTTCTCTCTTTCTGTTTTGCATACAGAGTATTTCTATTCGAAAAAAAAAATAAAACGATGATGATAAGAAAGTATAACCTGGGTACCTATAAGTGGTTTCTTTCGTGGTCTGTTTTTTTTACTATATGATCATGTTGATAAAAAATACAAAAAATAGTTTACGAGGTCTACTATAGTATCATCATAAAAAATACGATAGAAAATAAAATAAAAACAATTAATGATTTAGGACAAGTGTTATAAATTATTAAATTATTCATTTTTTCAAGTTTTAAAAAGATTCTCAAGAGAATGACGTACAACATCTTACAAAACGCACCTCTGCATTCTCCCTGCTCGTCATTGAAAAAATTATACATTAATATTCACCGCTATACTCACTGTTCATTGACTTAGAAACACTTTCTTAGCATTATTTTGTTTATTTTGTAACCTGTTGTCTAAGATTAGACAGTGAAAAGAAGGATTGTGGAAAAGGTTAACATTACTGTGTGTGTGTGTGTTAGAGAGAGAGAAAGAATAAAAATAGATTTTAAAAAGAATCCTACCGAATAATAGGCATTATCGTAATGTGTCGGCATTTTGTATATGAAATAGTAGGTACGCCAACTAGTAGCCATTATTATGAAGAATAATGTGAAAATCAGTTCTAACTCCTTATTGTTGATATTACGCTAAATTATAGTATTCGGCTAAATAAAAAAAGAAAATAAGCAGCACACACACACACACACACACACACACACACACACACATTATTATTTATTTATTTTTACTATTGCAAAGAAAAAATCCTAATAATTAAAAAAAAATGTTGGATTCTCTGTATTTATTGAAAAGTATAGATTCCAATGTTATTACTATTACTATTACTATTATTATTAATATTGTGAGTATAGATGAATTGTTAAAACGAACTGGTGTATATTATGAGCCTATTGACATGTTGAATTCGTTTAGTGTATTGAACAGTCCAGCATGACCAAGTGACTTTGACTGTTTTCAATTGTATACGGCGTTTGAGATCAAGCAGAACTATTATGTTTTAGCAGTTATAAGCTGGTTTTATCGAGTAAGAGTTGTTTTTTAGAGAAAGGAAGTTTGTTCATGACGAAGAATATAGAAATATCCCGTTTTTATTTAACAGAAAATTATTTTTTGATGGCATTGATTGACGGTTATAACCGAAATTTCCTTTACTTATGTAGATATGTCAAAATAGAGGGTGATGGAATAATGAATTAGGCACAAAAATATATTTTTATGTAAAAATAGTTATCTACAAAATGAAGGTAAACAAGATCTGAAGTAAAGTAATAATTTGCATTCGAAAAAAAGGATCATTTTTGCATGCATGAGAAAACGAGAGATTGAGATTCGCTCGTAAACAGTAAAAATGATATGCTCGATATTTAACCGTATAGGTTATAAGTGATTTTTCAATATTACAATGAGACAAACAAAAACAAAAGGCGATTAAATTTGATTCCAAGACAAAAATGATAAGATAATGCAAAACGTTTAGATGTTTTGAATGAAAGCAACGTGGTTTAGTGTTGCAATACTATGTACATTGAACACGGTATTCATCATCACTGCTGTTAATCATCAATCATTTTAGTAGAAAGAATAAAAAAATACTTTGTTATTCATGTTAATTCTTCGAAAAATGATACTCTTTACAAGTCACACATTCTGGATGCTTTTCTACAAGAAAGTAGACCATGTTCTTTGTTTCTTAAAAAGATTAAATCTATATACCATCCTAAAGTATATGTAATGATCGTAGAGAATGTCCAATTTGTCTGGTCTTAAATACAGAGTGAAAACTTATTTACTTACAGGTGTATGTTTCTTGTTTTTCTTATCGTGTTCTGGTCAGCTCCAAGGTCAGAACAAGAAAGTGAAAAGACCAGATCAGGAGTGTTTTTTCTACTGATAAGACAAACAGTAAATCTTAGTCTGGTTTTGACTTTCCTTGTTTGCTCTTGGGATTTTCTGAGAAACAGACACTGGTCAGGTTCAAGACCAACTAAATCACGTAGTATACAGGGTGGCCCACAAAAACTTATCCCTTTTTGTAATGGTCTTTCTATAGCCTTAACATTCATTTTTTGATCCGATTCTTTTTGCGATAGAAAGAGTTGAAAAAAGCTGCTCGGTAGAACTGGTTATATTTTCGAAATGATTCCACCATAAGCAGATGCTAAAAAAGATTTATTAAATACGAAATCTGTGATGGATCAAAATGAACTTTGCTGTTTTTCAACTTTTCTATAAAAATTCAATAACTCAACGACGAAACACTATTTTGACTGTAAATTTTCAGAACGTACTTCTAAGTGTTTACAGCTTAAGTAACATATAAATCATTTGCAATTATTGATAACATTATAGAAATGTTCGTACAACAACAGTATTCCATATTTTGCATAAAGAGGCGTGTGATATGAATTTCACTATTTTATCACTTGAATTAACTTTAATCACGATCGATTATATTCAGTAGATAGAGCTTTTAAATGTAGAGGCCTGTGGAACCAAACCTTTTTGATCCTGGTCCCGTGAAGAAAAAAGTTTGGTTCCGGTCCCGGTCCCGTGGTCCCGTAAATATTTTTTCAAAGTAGCGCTGATAGTTTGAAAGTCAGCGCGTTGTAATGTGGCTCATGGAACAGCATGCGTGGGTGGTATTAACTAAAGACTTTTAGAATTTTCTATGAGTTCTTTCTCGCAGAACTGGTGTCCCGATCGCATTAAAGGTCTGCAGGACCGAGATCGTCCCGTGGATCTCTACCTCCCGGTCCCGTAAAAAGTCTCGCGGGAGCGGGATGGGATCAGGACCGGGACAGTTCCGTAGATCTCTGTTTAAATGGCTACAAAAATATGCCTAAATGATTGATAAAATTTGCTTTCTTAATAAGAAATAAGGTAAAGTATTATATAATGAAGAGGCATATAACAGCAATTAGCACTAACGAGGGAATCTTTCCAGGTGTCCAACCGCTTTTCTAACGAAATGCGGTAGTTTATAGGTAATCAACCAGGCTGATTCCGAATATAATAGCCGTTTTTGCCCATAGGCCTTTCCTAACCGGTTTCTGGAAAACTGTTTTTCCAGAACCCGCGAAAAATCCCCAAGAGTTTTTCTGAATAAAGCACAACTGTAGCCCGCGAAATTCTGATTAAGATGAGACATCTCCCAGCTCTACACGACCTTTCTTTGCAAAGTTATAGAATTTGCAAGAAAAGCCCTAAATGTTTATTGTCACAGAGCTACAGAAAGAAGGAAAGGTGAATTTAGCGCTTTTCTTGTAAATTCTATAACTTTGCAAAGAAAGATCGTGTAGAGCTGGGAGATGTCTCATCTTAATCAAAATTTCGTGGGCTACAGTTGTGCCTTATTTAGAAAAACTCTTGGAGATTTTTCGCCGGTTCTGGAAAACCAGTTTTCCAGAAACCGGTTAGGAAAGGTCTATGTGCAAAAACGGCTATTATATTTGGAATCAACATGGTCGATTACCTATAAACTACTACCGCATTTCGTTAGAAAAGCGGCTGAACACCTGGAAAGGTTCCCTTGTAAGCTTAGAAGATCGTATGAAAAACAATCTTTAAAAGATAACCAAGAAATTACGCCGTGTTCTTTTCTTCATTAATAAAATATTGGGAACTCGAAAATCCCAACAAACTTCAAGCCAACAGCGTTGTCTTACGGCTCCTTTTTTACTTCCTGGTGAAAATGTGCCGTTCCAGCATAGATTTCATATTTAATAAATCTTTTTTAGCATCTACTTATGGTAGAATCTTTTCAAAAATATAACCAGTTCTACTGAGCAGCTTTTTCAGCTCTTTCTATCGCAAAAAGAATCGGATCAAAAATTGAATGTTAAGGCTATAGAAAGACCATTACAAAAAGAGGTAAGTTTTTTATGAGTCACCCTGTATAGTAAACACTAGTTCGAAAAATTTCAAAGTTATTCTTATAGGTGATGAGTAATGTATTGGAAATTTCTGTACTGAAGAAGAGATATCTAACGACATTCCGTGTCTGATGGTTACATTGGAAGATCTCCAGAAAACTTTATGGGTTGCTACTGACTTTTGAGCAGTATGAGCGAGCACACCTAATTTTTACATATATACAACAAGCTCGCGGTCTTGATTTCTTTCACTGATCAGGAGAAAAACAAGTCCTGATCAGGAAAACAGGCAAGGAGTTTTTTACTTATAGGTATCTGACCAGTGGCCTGATCAGATTGACTGGACATCCTCTAGTGGATTTTTATTTCGAAAGCTAAGGATCCATCTGTATAAATCAACCAAACTAGATCATCTGTTAAGAAATCAGTGAATTTAAAATGCGGTTATGAATTATCAAAATTCCAAGTAAATCGTGCATAAAGTGAAAGAGCGTTTAGGTAATAAGCTTGCTATCTATATTCATCATTACCTTTATAAAAATTTGTGAACTATGTTTTTAAACTCATATTCTATCTACTTCTAATTTTCTTGTAATTACCGCCATTTTTATTGTGTTGTTCTTCTATCGTAATTAACAAACCTCTAACGAGAACGACAAGTGTTTGAATATCACTAATTGGTTTTTATCAAGTTCATTTTCAATTTCTATTTTTATTTTTTCTTCTCGATTCTTCATTAGCACAAAAAAAATGATTCTTTGCTCTCCTTCTTTCCTACGCTATGAATAGAAAATATGTACTACGTGTGACTAAATGTTTCATAGATGTTTTCAGCATTAAAACATTAACCTCTTCATTGCTCATGAGCATCAATTGATGCTCACGCTGTCGGCTATATATACAGATCGTTTTCCCTTTCCTTCTGTACACTGTCTGTGTTATATGCGAAGAAAAAAGAAAACAAATGCACCACTACGTGTATCACACATAGAAATACTGAATGAAAATGATGAGCACTTTAGAAGTTAAATAATAAACTATTTTTTCAGGTGAAAGAAATTGTTATTCGTTTTTGAAAAAAAAAGGTAGATGAGTGAATATATTATGAAACAACGAAAACAACAACACTTGAATGAACATTAAGAATTTAGCAAATCATTTTTGAGTATTGTCATTAATACTATTTTTCAAGTGTAACTGAAAAACATTCATTTATAGTGTTGGCATGAAAGTCATACTCTGTGAGATTCTTTTTCTTTTTAAGAAAAAATCATATCTTCCATAAATATTGTTTGTTATAGGTACTTTTGGAACTAAGTAAAAAAAACGTTAACTTATAGTAAGTTGTATTATGTATGCAAATTAAACATATTTCAATAGACTTTTATTTGTATAAATAAAGCTGCGAAATATATTGACTAATATTTTTAATTTACTTTTGTAAAGAAAATTTATAATAATAACCATAATGTTTAAATTAAACATATTAAACTATATTTACATCTCCATCATGTCAAATTCTTCAAAAACTAAAGTGTAATTTGAAATGCACAGATATGAAAAAATTTGTTTTAAGCTTATAAGATATATCCCCCCTCACCCTCTGTGAACATTGTTTACGAGACGTTTAACTACCTTTCACTAGTTAACTTAAGTATATTTAAAGTTAACTTTATTTTGTCATTTCTCTTTTTGAAAACGAAGAGAAGAGTTTTATTTTAGAAAAATAGATGTTTAAACAAAGATAAAAATAGGATTTTCTACCATCAAGTTAGTTACAGATCAATTTGATTGCTTCCACAGCAACAGTTCAATATAATTCGATTTCAAGTTACTTTGATGTTGAAATTAAATATTAAAAGTAGATTGCAATTGCATGCGCTACATACAAGTTGTGATGTCGACAGACACTGCATTCTCTATTACTTCATAACTAGTTTCCACCTCAGTGCACGTAGACATTAGAAATAATAATGACTCATGTTTAATATTAATCATATAGACTTGAAGAACAGAAAGAACAAGTGACGCTGGACAATCAACTCTTATAAATATAGAAAATGTTTCCAAGTCCAAAACACATTTTTCTTCTACTTATCGAGCTCTATGACGCCTAATCTGAACTTTTATTCGGAAAAAGAACGTACAACTATCAATCTACACTACCAAGAGAATATTCTCCCGTTTTCAGAAGTTTTCTGTGTTGTCCCGAAAATAAAAGTTTTTCGTTTTCTCCCAGCGAAATTAAAAAGACTTTTTTCTTACACACACACCCAAAAAAAATGCGCGAACCATAGAAAATTGTTTACACCTCCCCACTCCTCAAAAGTTCACTTCCTATTCAGGTCTCTGTCTGCGATGACCTTGAAATAAGTCCCGATACTCTTGAATGCTGACATGTAATTTTTGTAAAAATTCAAAATTCATTAGAATATACGGGCAACAGTTGTAACTCTAAAGCGGTGAAAAATCAAATTTTTTTTCAGTACTCAATGGATTTGGATTTATTTCATCATCAAAACATCTTTCCATTTCCGTTATCATTTGTCTATGTATATTAATGTTATGTACATACTGTTGTGAACTAAAACCGGGATCATTCATTATAATATTTTCACATTCAAGTAATTGATGAATTAATCGTGAACAGTTTTGATCAAATGGTTTACAGACGATGATTCTAGGTAATTTTAATTTAGAATAAAGTTGTCGAGTAACAATGGGTATACCGGGTGTAATTTGAAATAATGTTATTTTATTACCGTTTAGATCATTATTTATAAGTATCATATAGAATATGAAAATATTAAACATGACCTCTAAAATTTGAATGGTGGGCGTTTTTTGATTCCTTACAGTTTGACTACTGATGAAAAGTGCGGGAAATAAGAAACGATCATTCCACTTAATACGAGCAAAAATGTGATTTCGACACTTTTTATACTATTTTCCTGGTTTTATAACTTTCGAACAGAAGGATATTCGAAGCTCGCGATTGTCTTATTTTGTGATAAAAAGTGTGCTTAAAAAGATGAGACCTGTTAGAGTTCGCTAAGGCTCTTTATTATAGAAATATATCAACATAATTTTATTCTAATAAAACACTAATAAAACATAAATGAAAGAGTTTATATAGAACTGCTATAATATATTTGAAGTTTTTTAACTAAATCTTAATTTATTTTGTTATTTCAAGCTTTCGATACTTACTCGTATCATTATCAGCAAGTAAATGAAAAATTGAATAGAAAAGCCTATCATCCTGATGATGACACGTGATCCTGATGATGTCAAAAGCTCGAAATAACAAAATAAATTAAGATTTAGTTAAAAATTTTCAAATGTATTTTGTAATAGTTCTATACAAACTCTTTCATTTATTTATTAATACTGTCACTGTAAAAAATAAAGTAGGCCAGTAACTTACTAAGTGACCTATCTAAATGGATTCATTTTACCTACTGAGACGATTCTACTAACTGGTGATCCAATTTAATTTTTACAGCGTACTATTTCTCAAAGTTATTAATAATAAAACATTATATAGCTTGTTTATTGTGAAATAATTTAAATTAGATTCTCCATAATAATGAACTTGGATCATTTCTATCTCGATCATTTGAGACAACAAAATCTTTTAGATGTGATACACTTTTATATTGAGAAGGATTTTGTCGCTGAATTGGTAATCGTATAAGTTCAACTTCAATGGTTGCTCGTGGTTTTGAATACTCAATAATGATATTTTTTTGTTGTTGAACCGTTTGTTGTAACTCATTTTGATCTATATGACGATAGGTAATACGTTTTGGTGCCGGTTTATATGGAAGCCATTGTTCAATAATGATTGGTCTTGGTTTAGGAGGTAATTCTGGATATCGATGAATAATTACTTGTTGAGAGTGAGCATGTTGAGGAGAGGGTATAAATTTTTTATAAACAATATTTTGTTCTAATTGTGGTAACGGATTTGGTGGTTGACTTTGAATTAAGATTGGTGATGGTGTTTTTTGTTCTCGTGCCGCTATTCTAACATGTATTGGTCGTGGTTGTATTTGAGGTTTAACAAGAACTTCATGTACTTGTATTTCGACAGGATCGGGAGTTGGCGGTTGAATTTGTTTAAGATAAACCGGTTGCTTGTAATTTTGCTGTTTACTTTCACGTCTTTCAATAAGTGGACTAGTATCGTAATTAAAATCAGCCTAAAAAAAAGTATTGAATTGCAATCGTTCATAGAACTTAATTAAATTTAGTTGAATTTAAAAAAATACGTATTTACAGTGTCGTTCTTGCGTTCATTTTGTGGATAGGGATCAAAGGCTGATGACACTTCACTATCAGCGTCAAGGATATCAGCTGATCGTGAACGTTGTCGAATTATTGATATTTTGTGTCCTTTTTCATCTGTATTGAGTGCATCATCACTCTGAGACCGTGAACTTTTTGATATAACATCTCCGACGTAAGCGAACAATGATTCTTGTTTTTTTTTATCTGGACTGTTATTGGTATCACCAGAATGTTTAGGTTCGCCAGAATCACTTTTGGAAGTGGATTCACTTTCGTCTGACATTTTGTTTTTAAGGATAAAATGAACAGAGTTGATTTATTACGATTGTTTACATACGTACATAAAAATGACAATTTTTTTATCGTTGACTTCGATTGATAAGATATATTACAAATAAAAAAATAAAAACAAAATATGTGGTATCTAGCGAAAGGTAGTCCGAGCAAAAGTCAGTCATGTGTTAAAGAAGCTAATTAATGTCAACTTGTACTATACGCGTTTTCCTTAATTGAAGGTGGAAAATAATATAACATTTTGATTAATAAATGTTAGACTCTAAAACATTTGAAATTATTCAAACATTTATTTACCAAGTCTATAGAAATAAGAATTGCCAACGAAACGAACATAGACACAAGAAAAAGAATGTTGCAAAAGAATATTTTATCGGCACTGGCTGTGCACGAATGCGCACCGGTATCGAATAATTTTTTTTCTGGGCACCGATGCGCATCGATGCCAGAAAGAATGTAAAACTCTTGTACCGGTGCGCACCAGTGCCCAAGTTTTGTTTTCAATCACCATTTTGTTTTGTCGATTTCTTTCTATATTAACACCATAGTCTGTCTACTTCTAATATTTCGAATGTCTTTCTGACTTCAACTTTTCCTTCTCATAAGAGAAGTACCGCGGCAATGCCGCATGTTTTTGGCATGTCAATGTGATACTGATCAGTGCCGGATTCTAATACAAAATTCAGCATGAACAACCATAATAAAAAACTAATTAAATAAATTTCAGTGCGACACTAATTTTTGCTAGTACGACACCCACGCGGCACTGATTTTTACCAGTGTGGCACTTTTTGGGCAGAAATATATCAGCACCGGTTCGGCACTTGTTGGGCACGGGTGCGCACCGCTGCCAGGCAGTGCCAGTGATCGATGAAAGAGCAAAGAATTGATTGATTCTTTTGAAATAACAGGCGCCATCTGTCAAAAAGTGTTGATCATACGGTTTAGGATTATTTCATTTTCATTAGAATCTTATTATAGGAGAAATCAGAACTGCAGAATCTGCCTGTTTGCGCCGACGGTCCTCGAAGGAAAACTTCATTGACTCAAGGATATTTTTTGAAAAATTCGAACTTCTTTTGCAAATATATTTGAAAAAAGAAATTCTGTTCGTGGATTATGTCGGGAAACTTTTTGCAACACTTCTTTTATCCAGGGAAACTTTCCAATATCACGGGTAGATTCTGCATCTCTAGGAGAAATCCTCAGAGATATAAAGTGATTGATTTAATAGATATTCCACAATAATTTTCTCTCCTTTCGTCACTAAGACTTCAATTTTTCAAAAGATTCAATAGTTCAAACGGACTAATCCAAAAAAAACAATTTTTCTTTTTTTTTTTTCGCTGTTAGTTGAAATATGGAGAACTCTAGCTTACATTTTGTAACTTTTGAACAGCTCTATTTTCTACTTATAAATATAATTTTTCTACAGGAGAACTATTTATGGGATAATTTTTTTTAGTGTTATCCAATTACCAAAAATGCATTTATTTTCGAACCATAGTGTAAGTTCCTTTTAATTCATTTGGGACAACAATGACAAACAACAAAATATTTTGAGTTTTATTCCAATATGCCGGGTGAAGAAAAACAAATGTTTTGCTGTCCTTCAGAGAAATTTAGTAGAATCATTCATTATGTCGTAAAACTCTAGTAAAAAGAATTCTGTTACAGACGAGAAAAAATGACACATTTGACAACATTAGAAGATTTATTCATTTATTTAAGCTTTATTCGTCCAGAATATACGCGGAAACAAATTAATTATCGTATTCTCCTTGATTGTAATTGTTCTGATGAAAAAAACCAGTAAGATAATAAAAAAAATAAACAGTCCTATACAAAATATTAGATTACTTACTTTAAGACTAGATAAATGAACAATACATTCAAATACAGCACAATGCTACTTAACAACCAACACAAACACATTTCTCAATAGACATATATATCAGAGGTGGGCAACTACGGCTAGGTACAACTCCAACTCCATTTCAACTCCGAGTTGAAATCTATTCATTCTTTTTCCTTCCTGTTTTTTCAATTCGTTCGTATAGCTGTCATGCTTTCTTTTATAATCGTAAGCACACAAAAAAATCATTATAATTAATCAAAATTACATTTCAACAATGTTAATTTTTCTTTTCCTCTCGTTCGTGCGATACATGTGCAGCAAGATGTGAGGTATATCATATGTTATTATATGATGAGCACACAAAAATAGACAAAAATAGATAAAAACAAAACAAAAAGAACTCTCGTGAAGAAAAGGAAATGCAGTTGAAGAAATTTTGAACTGGAGTTTCGGAGTTGGAACTGACAAAATCAGTCATGAACTTAACTCCGGAGTTGCCCAGCTCTGACATAAAAAATGACCAAAAAGTGAGTATCTCGAGATATGAAAAAGATGTGTCAGTACATTCAAATAAAGCTTTGTAACTGAGTTCTCTTCGCTGCATCTCACGTCGGGTGGTATCCGGATCCGCCATTTATATAGATTAGATGTTCCACTGGTAATTTTTCGTCTTCGAACGATATTGTATCAGTCAGAAAAGGATTGCCTGTCTCTCTCACACGTTAAACTGAAGCAACGCTTATCTTTTTTATTATTATCACAAAATTTTTTTACCTTGAAATGATATAAACTACAAAAGTATAGCAGACAAGCACACAAAAAAAACTAAATACACAAAAAAATAGACATTTCTTTAATTCTTCTACAACAAAAAAAAAACACAACATCATAAAAAAGTATGACTTTTTATCTGAACAAATTGCTAAATCACTTTTGTATCAAGAAAAAAACTTTCACTCACTTACTATAAATGAGGTTTTTTTGATTTAGTAACGAGAAAAAACATGAACATGAAACTTCGAAAAATAGAGAATACCAGAAAATCTAATGGACAAGAGTCCGATATCAACAAGAAAAAAAGAAAACCGGTTTAATAGCACGAAAAGAAGTATATTAATACTGTTACTAAAGTCTGCTCATTTTTCTTATTTGTTGTTTGATGAACTGTTACTATTGAACATTTTATAATAGAATGTTTGTTCATTTTTCTTTTGATTATCAACTGCACGTTCTAATCGTTGAAATTCATCAATAATATCATAATTATTTGGTTCTAAATTGAGTGCTTTGCATAAATATTGTTTTGCTTGATCAAACTGTTGTAATAAACGATAAGACATGCTCATACGATATAATGCTTTAACATTATTTGGATCAAGTGCTAGCGCTTCTTGACAATTTTTGATTGTACGACTGAAATTTTTCAATTTCAGATAGCACTGCGCTAAAATAGAGAAAAAGAATTCAACAAACTATCTAGAAGAGAACATTATAAACGTAAGTCTTTTGCTCACCACATTTTTCATTCTGTCAACCTAAGATAGCTTTTTCAGTCTTCTTGTTACTCTGTCCTACTAATATAATCCGTTATTATTTCCTAGCTTGAGTTAGATGGTCCATTTACGAACACCAATAAGTCTTTTTGAACGAATTTTAATTCTTAATTCTGGACTTTCTGTAGTACACAAATTTCATGCTATTTCTCGGTAATGTTTAGAACAAATAACGATAATGATCCATAATTTCAAGCCCTCCAGCTAATCATAAAGCCCTTATCAGATGAAAATTTAACCATGGCCTCACAGACTCTAGTCGAAAAAATACAAACAATTTAACTTCCGATTCATGAAAGAGATCAAATCAGCGACATAACGAAGTGGAGATTACTTGGAATATTCTTTAGATGCAGGTATTTTTTCTGTTGGCTGTTCTTACAGAAAAAATTTGTAGTTGACTACGTTCTCTCTCTGAGACTCCGTGTTAAACATACCTGAATTTAAATATAATTTCAATAACATTTGTTGATACTGTTTTTCTTCATCTTCATTTTGTAATTTTGTTTTTAATAAGAATTGTTTGCCTTTAGCATAATACCGAATGGCTTTTTCTAAATTAATTTTTTCATATTCATCATTACCCATATTTCGTAATGTTTGTACAATTTTTAATCGTTTATCAAAATCATACGTTGGTTGTTCACCATCTTCTTCTGTATGATCATGACTATCGTTTTTAGCCGACATTGTCATTGATGCCAATTCATCGACTAATGTACAATCGATATACGATATTAATTCAATTACAAATATACACCTATAAAATTAAAAGAAAAAGAATTATACAGACGTGTAATCCGTTGTAAAAGTTTTATTGAAGAAAAATACAAATAAAGTTAGATATTTAAAAAAAAAATACTCACCATGCATTTGCCGGTATTCTTGGTCTGCATCCAACTGAACCATAGAGTAAATCACTACTAATAATAAATTTTGAACGTTCACGTCGTTGCATGTTTGACACAGCATAATCTAGACCTGGTAATACTTCCGACCGTCCAACACGAAATTCAAACGGTCGACGACGAATATATGTAGAATCGTATGGTTCATCCGAAAATTCAAAATAAGCATTATAATGAACTCGAACAGTTGAACCTTGAGCAGGTGACTGACCAACGCCAGCATAAATGACTTCTTTCCATATACCACCTCCAATATCTGTACTATCACCTACAATGATTATACCATCTTTACCATTTGTTTTCATTATATGATGCATTAATACCAATTGATCTTCAAACGATGTTGTACCATCCACTAAACGTTGCTTATATAAATCTTCTTTTGGCCATTTAAATTTTAATTCATCTTTAACAAAGCGATCACCGTTTGTTGACAATGTATCATTTTGTCGACTATTTTCCTTTTCTTCCATGGCTTGTTGAGTTGCTAATTGTGCAATTTCAGCTGGATCTAATTCAATTACTTGACCTTTACATTCTCGTAATTCATTCATATCAATTGGTTTTCGTAAACGAACATCGCCAAATTCATTTTGATTTGTATCAACACATGCATTTTCACTTAAACTATTTGGATTATTGTTTTCTCCAATTTCATCAAGATTCGCATCATCATTCAATAGTTCATTTTGAACTTCATCAATAATACTTTGAGTTACAGGATCATTTGACGAAAAAGGTATTCCAATTGTTTCATCTATAATTGCTGGCATGTTTATTCGTCAGAAGTATTTAATCTAAAAACGAAGTCTATCAATGATGAAAACACACCTAATTATCACAATAAAACGTTTTCAGTGGCAATGTATGTCTAAGGAATGAAAAATCTGAAAATATACCTTTTTGTTTGCAAAAGCAAAGTGTAGGTAAAAAAGAACACTTCAGTTTCTTCTCATTATTTTGGCCTCCCATGAAAATAAAATAAAATTCATTTCATTTACAATATGCATAGGAAATATACAAGTAAAGATGACTTGTCGTGTTGAGAAAAAATATAATTAACGTTAGTCAATTGATAGTCTATTAGACAGAATTACAGATCTTTGATGACTCTCACTTTTTCGTGAATAAACAGTCTTAGTTTTAGATTTAGATTAGTCGCACTTTATTTCAAAATATGATTAGAAACACTATCGGAAGAAATTGACAGATTAAAGTATGATACAACGGCAAAAAGAGACACAAGAACGAGTGTCTTTAAAAAGGAATATGTGTAAATTATCTTAAATGCCTAAAGTTTATTTTCAAGCCTGAGATACTATTATTGCACTATTTCTATTCATGTTTCTCATACTTCAAGTACTCCACCCTAACTGGAGAGAAAAGAAGTTGAATAGAATTCGTACAGATTCCTGTAGGTAATAATTAAATTATTCTCTTTTAATGTTTCATGGGTAATTAAAAAGTAAATAGAAACACTGCACATAAATAAGAAATACTCTACAATAAAAGCATTGTACGTTACACTACACTAAATCAATGGATTATGTACATAATCAATCTATAGGCTCTTACGGACCAATCGACACTATTCATCAAAATTGTTCGCATAAGTGACTATTATTTAATAATCAAATTCATTGGTTGCCAAGCGTTACCGCTGCAGAAGAGAAGTCTAGATGAACGTTGGATACAAAGTCAGAACAGTCGATCAATCTTAATGTTTATATTATTAACAATATTCTTCAAGTTCTTTATCATTTAAAAGCATATATTCAAGTCGACACCTTTCTGTAGAGTCATGTCGTTTTTTTATCATTGATACGACTGACGACGAAAAACAATTTTAAAAAACATATTTTGTAGCTGATGGGTCTCTTGTAAACAGCGTAGCGATGCGCCTAGTTAAAAACAACTCAAAGTTTACAAAAAAAAAGACTCCTTCAAACCATCAAGAGTTAAAAATATGTGCTGTAATTGACAGCAGGAAAAAATATTGAAAATAGTCGCATGCACACACTACGATTGAATGAAGAGTGATAAATATCAGCTAATATTTTCTCCGAAGAAACAAGAGAAAATAATACGATAGAAGAAATATACTATATATTATTGATAGGTAAAAATAGTGCATTATGTGCAGTCAACTTCCATTTCTTTTGCCTATTTAGTAATTTGTTGAGATACAAAAACCAAAATTTTATATTTGACATCGTAGATGAATTCTTTGATTTCGTTCTTTTTATAGATGAATCTGTATTTCTGATGCTAATATTCTTGCTTTCTCAAAACTATATGAATCGATATCTCAATAAATCAGTACCGCATGTTGTGGATTCTCATTATATCTACGTGAATTTTGGGATCATTCAATATAAAAGTTTGATTAATTAAGAAAAAGAGTTCAGCTTAGTAAAAAAATGGATTCTATGGATTATTCTCTTTATTCGGTAAATATTACAGCGTGTTTATTCAGTGGATATAATAATCATTTTCTCGTATTTATTTAGAGTCCATACGATAGTTTTATGCGCAAACATTTGCAGCATTATGGCTATTTCACTGGTAAGTACTAAGACTACTGTCTATACATGATCGAGATATATTTTAATTCTTTTGTAGGGCGTAGCGAAACAGTACGAAAATATGGTTTCCTTCCATCAAAATCGCTTTTTCCGACTTCATTGAGCGACACAGATTCGAGTTCAAGTGACGACGAACAAACAAGTAAGTTTGCAAATGTTTCAAATAGACATAAGTAGATTGTGTGATGAAGATTCTTGTGCATCTGTTGTTTTTTTTGCTATGTAATAAGATGCCAAACTATATTTTATTCAGGAAAGACTAATTCACGTCGGTCATTACGTTGTTTATCTGGTAAGAAATGAAAATGTTGCATGTTTTTTCTTAATTGTAAAAATACATGGCAACATAGTTTCCTATCTGTTTTCCTCTTTAAGTTCTACGTGGTATTTGTGGAGCTGTTGATATTTCATTTTCAGCTTCACCCGTTGCTGGAGGAGGCAAGCGTTTAGTAGTACTAGCATTGGCTATTTTCATTTGTACTCAAAACTTTCATCATGTTAAAATATGCTTGTAATAAGAAAAAGTGCGTTATCATTTGATATATGTATTGATTATTCGTTGCGTTATTGTTAATTAAATCAAAACACAACAAGTTGCATGAGTAAAATATCACACTTTCGCTCAAATCCTTGTAGTATCTGGCCTTTAAGAAACATTTTTTGGATAAATAGATTTTGTAAAATGTATATTGTGCATGCGAATCTCACATTTGTTTTGAGCTATTTTTATTGCTTTTGTGTATCTGTTTCATGTTTCGTACTTTAATTTAATAAAAATTGTTTGTTACTTTTTCTCATTATAGAATTGAAAGCAAAAGCTTTTGTACCTGATCAACGTGCAGTAAGTATAAGGAAAAGAGTCTATTGAAACTTAACTTTTAATTTCATTTATTATTTAAGGTAAATATTCGTCCAGCACGCATTCCATTTGGCCTGTTACGTAGCGGTTTTGGTGATGAGAATTCCAATGAACCGAGGTGGCCGATCGAAATTGAAGTTTTAAATGAATCACGTGTTAAACATATTCTCACTTCTCCAACACAACCAGAATTGTTTTATAAACCAAGTAAATCGTATTAATTAATACGATTCAATGTCATCAGTTTAAAAAACATCGTGTAATTGTAGCCACTGGTCATATGCCATTTGTTCGTAGTTATGATGAAGCAAATGGACGAGTAGTTTTCCAATATAATCCTGAAACATGCGGTTATGTAAGTAACTCTTGCAAGAATAAACGAAACTATTAAGATTCCATTTTCTATGTTTTTCAGTTCATAATCTTTGATTTCTAATTTAGTTTATTCGTTCACGTATTGGCGGAAATCGAGAAGGTTGTCGACAAGCAGCAGTTGCTACTCGTGGCGAAGATGATACGACAGTTATATTTGAATCTCGTTTTGAAAGTGGAAATTTAATGAAAGCTGTTCAAGTGTAAGATGGTCATTTCTGTAGATTATCTAATATTATTTTACTTTCGTATTTTTAGAGGTGAATGTGAATATGAACTCTATTTACGCTACGATTTATATACAAAACGAAATACACAATGGTTTTACTTTCGTATGGAAAATATCAAATCAAATAGAAGATATCGATTTACTATAGTGAATTTTTTTAAAGTAAGTTTGTTTAGATGTAGAAGAGTCATAGAATAGTTAAACATTTATTTTTGTCGCTTATTAATATCACAATAGCATAGATGATTTCGGTCGAGAGTATCAGTCATGGTTACTCATTGATATTAATCGTTTTTTTAGCCAACCAGCCTCTATAGTAGTGGAATGAAGCCATTAATGTATAGTGTCCGTGATGCTGAAAGTAAAAGTATCGGCTGGAGACGATGGGGTGAAGAAATCGTATATTATAAAAATAATTTACTGTATGTAACAATTTATTTTTTCATTAAATATATTTTTTATATTATAAGTCACTTTTTCTAGTTCACCAGATGGAACATCGAATCTATTTTCTCTAACATGGACGTGTAAATTTCCAAATGATAATGATACATATTATTTTGCGCATTGTTATCCGTACACATATTCTGATTTACAGGTTTGAAATATGAAAATAAATGATTTTTGCATCGAATCAATATATAATTTATTTTGATAAAATAGGACGCTTTAACAGATGTACAAAATGATCGAATTAAAAGTCAATATTGTAAACAAAAAATTCTATGTCGCACATTAGCTGGTAATTTTGTTTATCTACTTACAATAACAGATCCACCATCAACTGATCATCCATCAACTAGTGAACGAGTTAAAAAAGGTAAACAAATTATGATGTTATAATTGGTTATTGTCTGAAGAAAGATTGACAGATTTCAGTAGACTAGAGTGTATTTAAGAAAAACTTATGCAATTTAGGAGTAGTCATCACCGCTCGAGTACATCCAGGTGAAACAAATGGTAGTTGGATGATGAAAGGATTATTAGATTTTTTATTAAGCAATTCACCAGACGCAAAAGTATGTTCATTCAACTCTCATTTACTGTATAAATAAAATTCTTAATATCTTTTTTTATCTATAGATTTTACGTGAGAATTTCATATTTAAAATAATACCTATGTTGAATCCCGGTAAGTATCCCCTTTTTATATCTTTTTTTAGCATTTTTTAAATTTGTCTCTTTTAGACGGTGTTATTGTTGGTAATTATCGTTGTTCATTATCTGGTCGAGATCTTAATCGAAATTATAAAACAATTTTAAAAGATGCCTATCCATCAATATGGCATACACGTGAAATGATAAAAAGGTATAGTAAGAAGGAAAAAAAAGCGTAATTAATGCATTTTTCACGGTTTTTCTTTTTAGATTTATGACTGAAGCAGAACTAGTACTTTATTGTGACTTTCATGGACACTCAAGGTATATTTTATAATTTAAAACACTTACAGAATATGAATAGAAAATTATTCTGTAGTAACTTTTAGGAAACAAAATGTTTTTATATACGGTTGTGAAAATAAAACTTTACCTAATCTTCGTTTAAAAGAAAGAATCTATCCGGCTATGTTATCAAAAAATGATCCAACAAAAGTGAGTTAAATCTAATTAAATCGTATGTAAATATAATTTCTTAATGTATATAAAATCTTACATTACGACAGATTAATAGTAAAAGCTTAATTGATACTTTTACAGATAATAACATGTGTTCGCTAACAAATAGTATTTATTTTTGTATTTTAGTTTTCCTATTGTTCGTGTAAATTTAAAGTTCAAAAGCATAAAGAAGGAACTGGTCGAGTTGTGATGTGGTCGATGGGAATTTTAAACAGTTTTACATTAGAAGTATATCAATTAGTTTGAAATCAATTTTTAGTTAGTTAATTTTACATTTTATTTGATTTCAGGCAACATTTTGTGGTTCAACATTGGATAATAGAGCTGGTCATCATTTTACAATAAAAGATCTCGAATCAATTGGTTATCATGTTCTTGATTCACTATTAGATTATTGTGATCCAGATCCAACAAAAGTAGGTGTCAATTAAAAAAAATAAAAATTTATTTATTACTAGACAATCAATGATATTTTGTCACAAAACATACATTTTTCTTCCGTTATCTGATACTTAAATGAAATGTTTCAAATAAACGAGAATGTATCTGGTTCAATATCGTCAAGAATTATACGAAACGTTATTAAACGGTTATTTAATGACAAGAGAAGACGTTTTTGAAAAAAATTACTTAGCTGATATTGATCATGAGAGAATAAAATCAAAATTATCATTAAAAAAGCAAAATACTATTATCCTTGATTTCTTAACATTTCATACTACATCTCCATTGGAAAATAGCGTTCGAAACAGACTATGGCGTACAATTCAAAGTGCATCAAGCTCAAAAACAAAAGTCATCCAGTACAATTATACATCGATAAATTAAATGTTCATTACCAAAGACAAAAAATATACAAATTTATTCGCAAAAAGTGCAATTATCGGTTAATAAATGTGTTGTGATCACTTTCTCCTGCGTTTAGTATCATATTTTGTGCTCAGTGATGTAGAAATAGAATCAAAATTTAGAAATGCTTATTCTTCTTCTTAAAGCTTTTATTCTACGTTCGTGATTAAAAGAAATATTTTAATATAATTACTTATAAATATTGAAAGTCTTGTTCTCATATATCAGTGTCTTTATGATTACGACTGATTAAAGAGAAAGCAAGTCCATACATTCACATATCTTTTTGTATATTCTTTTTTCTGTCTTTGTACTACTCAATTAGATGTTGTCTATTTTTCATTAATGATTTATTCATTTCATCTCTTCTCATTTTAATATAAATTTGTATATAATTATTGAATTTATTGTTTTAGTGTAAACAAATATTAAACGACTTAGAAGATGATCTTCGACATACAATACAAATTAAATTATTATCACGTGGAATACAACCATCATCATTGACTGATATAGATATTTATCAATTTTCATCAGATGACGATTCAAGGTATTATTACAGATGTTTTAATTACAACATCTTTTCTTCAATAAATAAATATTTTCTTTTTCCAGTGATGATGGTGGTTCAGATAGTTCAATTGATGATGGTCTACCAAAACATCTTGAAGCCATTGCAGCTGCTAAGGTACAGAAAATACGAAGAAAAACACTGTACATTTTTTCTTAAAATTTATCTTATTTATTTATGTTTTGTCTAGTCACGTATGAAAAAGATAAGAAAAAAAACGTTGATAACAAAGAAGAAAGAAGTAAAACAAAAAGATGAAACAGATAAAGAAAATGTGGATAAAGTAAGAATAATAAATTTTATTAAAACACATATGTGATAAAATAGAAACTTCTGCTTTTTGCGAAGAAAATATTTGTTATCTATCTTGTAAAAAGATGAAATATTTTGAGAAAAATATTTAATTCATGTATTTTGAGGTAAAATATTAAACAAAAATATGGTTATATTTTCTCATTTCCAGTCTAAAACTTCGCCAATCGTTGGTTTAGTATTATCAAAAGCTAAACGTTCCCAACTGCCATCTATCGTAAGTTGTCTCTTTCCTTATCTCCCTGTGTCCACCATCAATTCTGTTCTAAATTTTGCACAATTATTTTTTACTAATGCATATTTATGCATACACCGCATAACTTGTCAACAAATAAGAAAAACAACAACAACAACAAATGTTTATCACCCAATAAAAGTTTTTGTAATTATATTAAACTAACAGCATTCAACTATCATTTGCTTTTTTTTTTCTGTCACACACACATGAACAACAGTTCGTATTACCATCAAATTTATTTTTTATTTTGTTTTACTTTTTTTAATTGAAATATCGTATCGTTTCCAATAGTCTTTTTTTATTTTTATTTCTTCTGTTTCAAGGGTATGACAGAGATACAAGATGATGATGCTTCATTTTCTCGGGTAAGTTTTTTCCTTATTTGATAGAGAAGGTGAAGCAATTACGGAAAAAAAAAAATTTTCGTTAAGCATAAAACTAAAAGACGGCCCGTATCAGATTCAAATAGAATATGTAAATGTTATGCATGTTTAAATGCAAGAGATGAAAAACAGATGGTATAATAAATTTTAATATAAAAATAAAAATGACCAGCATTGCATCCTGCATGTGAAAACTATTAGTTATATATGTGTGTCCGATAGACTTTATAAATTCTTCTCCGCCTCCTCCTCCTCCTCCTTCTTCTACTTCTTCTTCTTCTTCTCGTTTACACAACATTTCATGATAATAACAGTTGTTCAATATTTCTATTTTTTGTTTTAATTTCTTGAAAAAAATCTAACGGTACTTCTTTTTAATACCTTTTTTTAATACTTCTTTTTTTAATAATGTTTTCGTGCCATATAGTAACCGTTTATTCAAATTGGATGCGGTAGGTGCTGTTTGTATGTATCGTAATGTTCTTCAATTAGATTATGTAATATTCTTATTGCATGTCATATATCAAAATTGATTAGATAATGTATTTATCTACACTTCTTTAAACTAAGAAAAAAACGATCAGAAGATATGTTATTTTTAACCTAAAATGCATTTTTCATTGATCGTCATTAATTTATACCTTGCTTATTCAATTCATTTCAATTACTTAGCATTTCTCTTGCTTTTTCTCATATTTATCAGCCGCTTTACACCTATTCAATATATTTTAATTATTCTAGTGTTGTGTGTTTCTCTATTAGGTAACAACAGATTCTGATATTAGTAATAATTATCAACAAATAGTAAAACAACGTCGACTAAATGAGAATTTAAATTCAAATAAATTCGATGGTTCAAATGGTCTTAGTCGAATAAATCGTTGGCCAACATTTTCATCAAATAATCGTGTCAATGCAGGTAGTGGAGGCCTAGAAGATCGAACGAAACGTACACAGGTATAGAAAAAATACATTTTTAAAAATCTATTTTCTAGAGTGAAAAGACAGATTTAACTATTAATTTGATATCTAAGTTTTCAATGTGGCATATATTTATTTTTACAGCAAATAATTAACAATATATTTTCATCAGGTAGAAGAAGTGGAAAGTATGAATGTATGTTTGCTGTAAGGGCTCATTAAACAAATCTTTTTCTGTTAATATTATAAAAATATTATTTAGAAAATCTTTCTGCGTGTTAAGCTGATCTCGCTTGACACTTGCTTTACAATCTTTTTCTTAACTAATATTTCTGTAATGTGTTTGATCGTTAAACTTCTTATCAGTTGAAATGTGTCAATTTCTTATCCTCTATACATAAAGTTGTTAAAAAACAACGTTAACTTTGAATGCGAGCTATTTATTATTAGAAAAAAAAATTGATTTTATAACAAATAGCTCGTAAAATATAACCATACACATTGCTACTTGTTGTATTTTCCTTTTGTGTTTGGTTTGATAATTAATACTAAACTCTTAATTCTAGTCTGACTATTTAAATCTTCTTACACAAGATGTTTTCGGACAGTCTGATGTATTATCGTTTGCGCCTAATATGCAGAACATGTCCAATAATGAACAAGGTAACATCTTCTCCTTTAATAATAATAATAATAATAATTAACGTCAAGATAGATTTTTCACACTCATTGCTCCTATGAACTTTTGCTGTCTCCGATTTTTTCAGAATCATATGCACTTCGCTATTCCTCAACACCTTCTGGTAGTACTACTATTATTAATGAACCACAATTATGTAGTGAACATCGTGATGCATTTACAGCAACTTATCTACTTAAACGATTAAATAGTAAGTTGTTTAATCTGTGTATGAGTTTGTCGTAGATGTGTGATGCTTCTTCGTGTCCACTTTTAATTATTCTATAAATGATAACAACGGCAATGTCTTTCTTCTTCTTTTGAATGTCATCTGTCTTTTTTCAGCATTATTTCCAGCCGCACGTTTCACGGGCACAATTACAGGAACAAAATGTATAATTAGAGGAAAATATATTGATTTTTTTTTCCTACTCGATTTGCTGTGATTTTATTTAATCTAAACTATATGACAGTTGCAACACGTAAACTAACATTTGTTAAAAAGAAAGATTTTCGAACTAGACCTATTAGAATATCAGAGATTGAGAAAAACTGATCGATTAAAATAATCTTAGTATTTCAAATATTACCTTTCGTTTTCGACAACTTTTTCATCAGTACTGAGTTTAACAGCGTCAGCTAACCGTTACCCAGTATTATTTTCCAGTACCACTGGATTCCCTTTTCTTAAAATGCAAAGAGTCCCTAAAAATTTATCAAAATATATAGTGCACAGTAGGCAATCATGTGGACATTTGGAAAATTTTCGAAAGTGAGATTCAAATACAGCCTCATATACTTTTGCGGTGCTCTGCTTAATGGCATAAAAACAATTATTTTCAAATCTCATGGTTTACCGGAAAATACTTACGAGGGAATCTTCCTAACTGTTCAATCGCTTTTTTCACCAAACCTAGTGGGTTATAGGTTATCGATGACGCTGATTTCGAATATCCATGTGAGACGGATCACTAGGCCTTCCTATGGCAGTTTCCTAGAAAACCAGTTTTTCAAAAACTTCAAAAAATAACAAAAGTTTTTCTTAATGAGTCATGATTGTAGCTCGCAAATTTCTGATTGAAATGAGACATCTACCAGCTCTACACGATATTTCTTTGCAAAGTTATAGAATTTACAAGAAAAGCGCTAAATTCCTTTTTGCTTTTTCTTTCTGTAGCTATGAAGTGGCAATGAACATTTAAGAGAGGTTTCTTGACTCTATCGAGAAAAGGCCTTTTATGCTAAAAATTAACCTATACCTTTTATTACATCATTTGATTCTTTGTCAAAAACTGGGTTATGAAAAAATTTGCTAGCTTCTAGGACTTATTTTTACGGAGTTATAGGCGTTTGAAAGTGACGGTGTTCGGAAGATCGTAAAAAAGCGCTGCTATTGTAAAAAACTTACTATTGTATAATCTTCTAATGTTCTGATTTGGACTGCTAATCACTTTTGTGCTGTTTAAGTGTTTACGTCGTGTAATGTCGACGACAAATTGTGCACAAGAGACGATTCCAGATAAGGAGTCATACTGAGAACCTTTTTTTTAAGAACGTTTCTGGCGTGTAAATAAATATAAGAAACCATGTGTTACGGATAAGAGAAAAAGATATTATGAATAATAAACAGGTTTTGAACTTACTTGTGTCACAGAACAGACAAAAACTCTACAAAAAATCAAACTTCTCCTACCCAGAAAAATGTCTCAGTGAAAAGTTTTGGGAAACTGTCATAGGAAGGTCTAGCGATCCGTCTCATATGGATATTCGGAATCAGCGTGATTGGTAACCTGTGACTCACTAGATTTGGTGAAAAAAAGCGATTGAACAGTTAGGAAGATTCCCTCGTTAGCGGAAAACTAGCCTGAAAAACCGATGTTTTAGGAAAAAAGCATTTTTTGTTGAATGAATTAACTCTAGATTTAAAAACCGTATAGATTCTGAATAAAGATACCTTGGGCTATTTATCGGCGCAAAATTTCCTTAGTTCAGATTTATAAGTAGCGAGAAAAAACATATTTTCAGACTAACAATTCCTAACTACTATGATTACTAAAATGTGAAATCCACCCACATCCATTTGTCAAACGCGCTCAAACTTGATCAAATAATCTGCAGATTATGCTGAATCAATACGATTGGCACAAATTAGCACAAACGTTTCTGAATCGTCCGGCAGGTTTTCCAAAAATCTATGATCTTTCAGGTGAAATCTGATTTTCTCAACATAGAAACTTTCTCAAGAAAAAATAATATCATGTTCGAATTTAGCACTGAAAACTGTATCGAATACTGTGTAAGAAATCATATTTCGAAAGAAAAAATATTTTGACAAAAAATATGGGCAAGGACCCCATTGATCGAAAACTTTTTTTTTGAAAACAGAATTTTTTGTTAAAAACTGTTCTTTGCATTTCAGACTACTGTTTTGACGAAGAAAAAACCGTTTCTGACTAAAAAAAGGCTTATGTCCACATGGCGCAGGAAAATTGCCCGCTGTGTAAAGTTAACTAATTTCCAATATCATTTTCACACTAAATGCACTTTCGTGTTAATTTTTTTCTACATGTTGGTCACTATCTAACTAATATAGGATAAAATCTTTTAGATAATGTTGTCGAATAATAACCTTTTTTGTTCTAGGTTTAGAACAAGATTCTACAATTGTGTCATCAACCACTTATCCACCATTGTTAAATCGTACAGCGACTATAGAAGAGGTAAGTAATGCTACTTGATATAAAAGTAGCATAGCTTAGCGTTCTTTCTACTTTTGCTCATAGGATGATGGTCAATTGACAGATGACGAATGTGAAGTTGAACTTGGAGATGAAGAAGATAAAGGAGAAAGGATTTTGTCAAACAATTATGTGACAAAACGATTATCGTTGCATTGTAAATCTCTTCGTAGTAATTCTGCAAATATTGCCTTAATTAAGCCTTTTCTATACCTAGTAAATGATCGACTATTAGGCAATGGGCGTACGTCGCGAGCAAAATCAACAGTGGTTACTAGCGTTCCAAACTATCGACCACCATTAGATATTCGTCAAATTCAACCACCAATAAATCAAATTTTAGTAAGGAGAATCACTAATTAGAATCACAAGACCAATTCCGTATGATCATTTCAGAATCAACGACGTTTATTCGAACTACACCAACAACAACAACAGCAACGCCAAAAAACGACTACGGTATTTGGAAAACAAAATTCGGAAACTAGTACTACTCAACCACCAACAATGATAACAACAATACGTTCAACAACTTCCAATGCACCACTTTTAAATCGTCAACTAGAAACTAAAGAAAACTATCGCCCAACTTCACAAATGCCTGTTTCATCGTATGCTAACAGCGATTCAACACAAACATTAACAAAATTGCATCCAATTCAACCTGATCATATCCCTATAACGATATCAGCGCGTTTTGATCTATCAAATGTTGCTCAGTTAGCAACATCTAACAGCTCATTCAAATTTCATACAATAGTATGTTCTGCGAACAGTTACTCCCTAATCTTTAATGCTATAACTAGAGTATATCCGACATATACTTGATTGTACGGTGGGGTTTTTTTCTATTCTAGCGTTCATCGAGTGTCAAAAAGCCATCAAAGTAGTGTCAAATTGTCTCTCGAGCAAAAGCTGAAATTATCTTTTTTAAAATGTGGCGTTTTAGTCACATGACATTTGATATTACTTGTTCCGAACAATCTTAACAATGCCGGTTTTCCTTGATGCCAGCCCAATCCTATTACAAATGTCTACTGATATTCCTATTTGGCTTTTTACTTTCTTCACATTTATTATCTAGTCCCTCTTTGATAATTTTCAATGTGTTAAATTTCTTATTATCGAACACATGTCTTAAACTGTCTTATGTTTGGCTTGTGTTTTACTCAACATATCTGTGCTAAATAATAAAAACTATTTTCAACTTTCCGTCCAATATTTCATTGATAACATATACAGTGATATGATGATGTCCATATATTATTGTACAAAAGGTCTGATTTTTTAATTTTGTATGTGCTTTTGTAGATTATTTTTAAGAGGGATTCTTTTTTGAGTTTATCTTATCAGAATAAATGTTTCGCTTCCAGTAGAACACCGTTTTCTGCATTGTACCTAAACAGTCCCATAATGTGGGCGTCGTTGTTAGCTGATATTTTATTAAAGCTGTTCATTGTTTATTAATCCATACAGTCGTTTATATGTTTGAGAAAGATATCACAGAAAATTATGTTAAATGTTCGCACTTTTTAATATAGATACGCTTATCTGAAACATACTGCCGGTACATCGATTCAGAGCGCTAGCGAGGTGACCTAGCTCATTTTGTAGAGTTCGTCAAGGTGTATCGTAAATTGCAAGCTGGGATTCATCGAGTAATGCGCGCTTCGAGCTAACTGGAATTTACACTTATACCGAAACTAACGCCAAATGCGAACTCTTCTACGTGTTATTGAGGATCTTCCGATCTGTTTTTCAACCATTAGACCTGATTGTTTTTCCAGACGATACGCCGTCAAATTCGCCACAAAATCTGATCAGACTGATTTCTACTGAAAGTTAAGGAAAAAAATCAAACGAAGAACACGTAGAAATGGACCAACGTTCTAAGCTATTTTGCTCTACAAACTTTCGAGTATTTTAAACAACTCTAAAGACAACGGAGCAGATGTCAAAATGTTTTTGAACACTTTCAAGTGTGCTCTTTCTCGTCAAGCAGTTCAAAGTTCGTTTTTCGAAAAACCCAAGCTCAAAGATACTTACTATTTTGGCTTCATTATGCGACGTTTTCCAGGCGCTCCGAAACTACAGAACCAAATAGCAGAATTTTCGAGGGTCTCAAAGAAGAGAAAAGCTGATATCGAACTACTACATTAAGTGCTCATTTTTTCCTGATATATTAACTGTTCAAAAGTGGTCTATTAGCAGTTAGCGGCTGATGTCAGTTTTAGTTCAAGTATCTGAGTTTACAGTTCTAAATGGTTGTTTTAGAACCATGGTTGTTTCACGGTGAAAGACGGACAACAAATGATGGCTGTTAACGAGCAATCTCCTAAAGAGCCTGTGAATAGTCTTTATTATTTAAACAAGATATGCATGAGTTACTAGACGTCAGTTTTCGTTGACCTTGGCGGTTAATTGCCTCGAACCTCAAAGAAGAACGAGCATCACTGACTGCATTGTACTTGTTCATACTTAAGATGATGAAAAAACTTTACAGTTCGTCTTTGGCCCATAGAATGTAAAAGAATCTTCAGAACACGATATATTAGAACAGAATGTCTCTGGAATTGAACGCCAAAAGTTCTGCTAGTCATCTGTTTTCTCATTCTTCTCTTTCGCGTTAGATACAGTATTGTGTAAAATTATAAACTCATCTGTTCAAATCCAGTTATTTGATCACTCTTGTGCAAAGAAAAATGTTTGTGACTACATACATTCGATTATGCTCTATTCGAATATGAAATCAGATTTGCTCAATACGACTTTCAAGTTCGAGAAAACAAATGTTTACTGAAACCCGTCATTTTTTGCCTCTTCACAATTATAGACTCGATATCGTATTTTCGGTATTTTTGTACCAAAGCGATGTTAGTTTACCTTGAAAGTTACATAGACAGATAGAGGGTTGTTTCTGAACATTTTCATAAAAAAGACTTTAAAAAATGATCTATATTTGGAGTTATTATTAGATTTCATTGAACAAGTCAAAATGGCTTGAAAACATCACTCAGATTCAGTATTTTAGCGGTGAAAATTAGATCTTTTCTGTTCTTTGTGTTCCAAAAGTATGCTTCCTTAAGAGAATTCTTTATTTGCCAGTAAATGTCTATTGATTGAATTATTAGAATCGGAATAAAAGAAATATTGAGAATTCTGTTTTTATTTCAAGCTGACAACAACAGTAAAAGCACATCTTCATATCGTATTGAAAAACAAAATAATTTTGCGTTTTTTGGTGCTTCACGCTGCCACTGATAAAAGAATTCATCTGAAAAGGTAGCTTTTCATATTACTCTCCATTGATTTTTGACTATCTCGAGAAGAGCTAAAAAGTTCAAGATTTTCTTTTGTAGAGAAAACTCTATTTTCTTATACATTCGGAGAATAAAATCTCGACGCTCTATATATATAGACAATACACTTAGTACTACTTATGATAAAAATGTTAAATAAACACCTTTGAGAACATCTTGAGATCTCAAAAACCAGCTGTCGAATGAGATGTCGTCGGACTTTTCATCACTTATGGTTGTCGCAAAACTGCAATTTTATTTATGTACGATGATTTAGAAGCGTCTTCTAGCATTCCGATCCTGTAATGTCAATTAGCACAAAAACGTCGCATTCGAACGATAATTGACTGCGCTATTTTATAAAAGTGTTGAAAAAGAGTTTCGAAAGTTGGGTTTCTGGTGTCGTAAGGTGTCGCTGATTCAATAATGGAGAAGAATTTTTAATCAGGCGTGTAAAGCAATGTTTTACGAAATATTCTAAACAACTTCCACGCGCGTTCAAATCGTGAAGGGTATCAAAATTTCCACATGGGTAAGACGATGCAGCTTTATATATTCGCTGTTTATTAGACGCTATTCATTTAGCTTTCTGAACCTCTTCTCGAAGTTTTGTGTTAAAGTTTGCAATAAATGTAATAAAAGATGTCTTTCAAATGATGCTGACGATGAACAAAGAAGTGATAACGAAAACGAAATATCTCAGAAAAAAGCTCGTGAATATAAGAAAACCGTTCATCCAACAATAAGATTCGGGATGATCATTGGCCAAAGTTCAAAGAAGCAGTGAATGCATCATGTTGTAAAAATAGCAACTATCAACACAAAACAAAATGGGTCTTGGTCATTCATTTATGTTTGACCAGTATTCGAAGCTGTTTTTATGATTACCACCAAAAGAAATGATCATGACTATCCGTTTTATACTAGGATAATAACAAAACCCGAATGATGTTGCGTTTGTTTTGTTAGTTCAAGTTCAAGTTCAAATTTATTTTGCATAAGCAAGGACATCACAAAGAAAGTAAACGTTTAGTAACTTATAACATCTGGTAAACAGAAGCCTTAGTGATACCTGTATAACCAAAAACACAATAAAGAACAATTTTATTGCTTTATCTTAGTTGTTTAAAACAGGCATCATCAGAAAATAAAAATAATATTTTTTCTGCAACTTGAGGAAACCGTCTCCGTTAAAGTCCAATATCCATTCCAGTGGACTAGCAGGCTCAGCTGTATCTTGGTAAACCTGTAAAAAAATATACATGTTTAATTTTTTCTTTCTTCCTTTAGATTTTGTAAGTTTGGTCCATCCATATAATTTTGAAAATGACAAATCCAAAGTAACAAAGGCTATAAACAATGTGTTTCATTGTACAAAACAGGGCTCGAACCAAGCCAGGCAGCCTGCCTGGGCCTGCCAGCTACAGACAGGCCAGGCTACACATTTTCGGCCTGCACCAGGCTAAGGCAGACCAGGTCTAAACTGAAATAGATTCAGGCAGACCTTTGAAAACACCAGGCGGTCTAGCCTGGTTATTAATGAACGCCGTGCATCACTCAATCCTGACACAGTTGAGGATATCTTGTTAGTTAGGTCAGTCCAGAAAATACTTGAACAAAAACCAAATTTTTTTACTCAGATATAGTGTTTAATTATCTGTCACTTTTCTTTTCATCTTACGTTACTATTATTTGTACATTTTTTTATTAAAAAAATGACCAGGCTTCTACAGACCAGGCCAGGATAGGCCGAGAGCAATGGCAGGCAGACAGGCAAGGCCCAGGAAATATATCGACAGGCCCAGGCAGATCTAAATATTACGGGCCTGACGCAGGCAGATCAGGCCTCAAAAGTGTCGGCCTGTTTCGAGCCCTGGTATAAAACATCAACAGGCTGCGAAAGAAAAAGAATGGGTGGCAGTGCACTAACATTTAGTAGTCGATGAAGAAGGTCGAAGTAGAGATGGAACCAATGGTTGAGCTGTTCATTAGTTTTCTTTCTTTTTGAATAGATGCGTGTTTTTAACTGTCATGAATCAATCATGATAATCTCAATAAATGTTATTGGAACAGTTTGCGGTTGTATTTCACTATTTATAACATACTGTTGTTTATAAAATGTAAAAGAATATTGCTTGAAAATAACAACTGAAATCTGTGTATATGTCAATTTTCTGACTAGCTTTTCATAAAAATCTGAACAACCGCTCACTCCTCGCGCACTGACATATTTCATCTGGACTGTGTAACTGACATAAGAGTTACAGGAATCAAACTCTGTTACGATTCGCTAGATCCATGTTGAATATGATAGAATTTTTTAACTCAAGGTCTAAATAAGAAGTGTAAAGTTTCGAGATCAAATACAGGCAATGGTAGATGGATCCCGTGGCGGTTTAATAGTAAAAATGAAACATAAACTAACAAATTCTTTTGATCGTTCTGGTACAATGTTTGTTTTAGACAGAAACACTCGGAAAAAAGCAAAGAAAAGAAATCTTTCTCCTGCAATACACAAAAGAACAATTCGATAATATAGAGAATTTATAATTAATGCTATGATTGTTTACGAAGTTGGAAATTTAATTAAAAGATTCTGAATGTTTTTTTTCAGGTTTTTCTTCCTACTTAACTGAAGTGTTTCAATATACTAACATGTTATCATCACTAGTTAAAACAAAATAGTTTACAAACCTAAATATCAGCGACAGTAGATGTATATGTGCCTCTATCTTCTTTCTTAATACTTTGGTTTTTGATAAGATTTGTAACTTTGCTATTTATACTGTTCGGAACGGAGGTAGGATAACCACTATTCAAATACAATTGACAAAGATCTGTGATCTCTAGTTTATTAATCGCATTTTTATTTATCATCATTATTTTGCTGAGTATTTTACTAGCAATATTCTCTTTAATTGTTTGGTTGTAATCTGACCTAAAATCCAGTCATGCTTTCGCTGCTGTTGGCTTTTGGTACCAAGTTGCCCTAAATTTCTGATTTTCCCTGTCCACTTTCAGCAATATGATATTTGCAGTTTTTATTATCAATGCGGTTCATTGGGTGTAGGTGGAAGTGAGTGTTTCGATATGAGAATAAAACAATATCACAATTATGTATCCAAAGCAAAAGTTGAATTGTCAGAGATCGCTAAACATGGTGTTTCATGTAAAAAATAAATCAAATTCGATGAAAGTGCTATTTTTGATAATGAGCCAAACATTTTCAAAGGAAAAAGGTTAGAAAATACATATTCTATTGCCAACAAGGCGTATAGCAATAAAACAAGCATTAACCATCAGTGGAGACCAACAATAGATAGATGGATAAACAAAGACAGTGGTAGTCTGTTTGTGGTCTGTATAAACAGATAAAGAAAGACAAGGAAAATCGGTGAGAAAAAGGGGAAGGGAAAGTGAGAAGAAGAGAAAGTAGTCGAGAATACAAAAGAAAATACGAGATACGACCTGAGACGACAAATAAGAGAAACATAGATAAACCATGTATATCACAGACTTTCTTTTGTTTATACGGTGAAAACATTTAAATATAAATAAGAGAATAATTGACACCATTTTTATCATTTTATTAGAGACGATTCGTTATGAACTCATAACATCATCAGTCGAAAAATGAAATAAATGAACAGTACATCTTTGTATTGTCTATATATATACTCTTTCGTCTTGCTTGTTCATTCATTTCAGTTTTCGACTGATGATGTTATGAGTTCATAACGAAACGTCTCTAATAAAATGATAAAAACGGTGTCAATTATTCACCTGTATTTCACGTTTATTAACTTCTATTTTACCACTGCAAACATCGTCTTGAAAATTTCAAAAACTATTCTGATTTTAGATTGTGGGTCTATAGAGTATTTTGTTTTAACTATTGATGATAATATGTTAATATATCGGACATTTAGTTAATAAATTTCAATCAAATATGAAGAAAAAAATTCCGAATCTTTTAATTATATATAGAAGGCCGTACCTCTTCCGTTTAATCATCCCACTTATCTTTTTCAACAACTTTTCCAATTGTATCCAGGTAAGGTTTATCGAAGATGTGGTTTTACTAGACAATGACAATACAAACAATAATTCATCCTCAGAACTGATGAATGGCAGTTGTACTCAATGCCTTTGTTACACATTCAATATTTCATCTGGTTATGTAGCCGTCAATTGTTACGCTTTTAACAATTCCTGCCTATTATTTAAAAAATATCCAAGTATACTTGACATACAGGTAGTCAATAGTGCAAGATTATATTTTCTACAATCGCCACCAGACACCACTACATCAATATCGACAACTACAAGCAGCACGGTATCAACATCTGATTCCACCACAAGTACATCAACAAGCGTAATTCAAACAATAACATTATCAACAACTACGACTACAAGTAGTACCACTTCAGAGGTAACTACGACAATAGCTCCAACTACATCAACTATACTCATTAAAACGTGTTGTGAATCCAATATTAGCTTGTTACTTTCCAAATTAATCAGTGCTACTTCAATAGCCACAATTCTAAATGTTCCATCGCCACGATTCATAAAATCTGTTGATAATGACCATTTAGCGACAATATCAAATATAAACAACGGTTCACTCTATCAATTTGACGAAGATAATCTAACATTATTGACCAAAAATGATCTGACAGCAGTGGGTACACCGAATAGTCTTCTGTATTACAATCAGTATTATTATGTTGCAAATATAACTAAAAACATTGCCGTCTACGATAAAAATATGACATTTATCACTTACATACACGACACAAATCTAAGTAGTCCACGGGATATGGCTGTTATCGGAAACATGTTAACAGTGGCCACCACCAGTGATAAGCTCATCATCTTCTTTTCAATGAATCCATCAGGAAATTACACCCGTGTCAATTACATTCATACGTCAGCTGCTTCACCGCACGGTATCACCTATGTCAATGATACATTTTTCTATGTTACATTCTATGGTGGTGATAGCGTCTATTCTTATCGGAATAACCCCGTGTCCTCAAATAACTGGACCGAAACCTCCTTTGTTAATATGACAGGTGGCTCCGGCACTCACATGGTGATTGATGATTGTGATCGAAGATGGGTGGTAGTGTTCAATTATGGAATAAAGATTTATGATGCATTTGGCATACATTTAGCTGATTGGAATATAACAAAAACAGTATTTGATCTCGTCATTTTAAATAATTATGTGATGATCATCTCGGATAATGGTAGAAATCAAACAATGAGAATCGATCCAAATATACAATGTGACTATTTCTCATACTGAATGAAATAGATAAAGTATTTGCCCCAACTGGTCAATAAAGAGAAAACGAACAGAAACAGTTCTTCAAGACTTACATAGGAATGACAGTGTTTAGTAGTATTTATTTACAGGAATTTTGCCTCCAACATCGACTCTTTGGAAGCGAAATGCCGTCTGGAAGACTTGGTATCTGAATACTTTCATTGTCCTAAGATTATAGGGGGCTCTGTTTACTTTTTTCAGATTTCAAATATCATAAATGGTTTCCAAAGTCACGCTCATCCACAAACAAAAACAGACGTTGTACCATTTCGTATACCCATTATCGCTGATATTGTTAATAACAAAAGAAAAATGTAAATCCTTGATGACTCATTTGTTTTCTACATGAAATCGTTCAATTTTTTAAAGTGTTCTCGTCGTGTTATCGTTAATAAATAAAATAAACGGATATAACTTTATATGCCTCTTAAATCGTACAACAGTACCTCTGAATATTCTCCATCCCTAGTAAAAAACTTACTCAAATCTTACTAAGATCTTAGAAAAATCTTGTTAAGATCTTAGTAAGATTTCGCTTACATCTGTCTAAGATCTTAAACAAATCTTACTACGATCATGAGACCCGAAAATTCTAAGATTTTATAAGATTTTTCTAAGATCTTACTAAGATTGTATTGTAAGCGAAATCTTACTAGGATCTTAATAAGATTATTCTAAGATCTTACTAAGATTGTATTGTCTAAGACTTTTCAAGATTGGATAAGAATATATTAGGACCTTAATAGCAAGAACGATAACGTTTTTTAAATAATATTTATCCGAGATTCACTGAAAATTTTTCAAGTTTTAATCCGCATTATCCAAGTTGAAGAATGAAGAGAAATTTCATATTTTCAGGTGTCCAACTATGGACCTTGACCTGCATGTACACTCTCTTAAAAATTGTTGAACACTTTCGAGAGAGCAAGTACCAGCAGAGTCAGGAAGAAAAATAAGCATATAATCACTCATATTTTCGGTCACTTATATAGATGAATGAGAGCAAAACAAAAGGGTGAATGAAAGCAGAGTCATTAAATCTTATTAAGATCTTAAACGATAAGATCGTAGATTATCTTATCAAAATCTTAAAGGATAAGATCTTATAAGATCTTAGTAAGATAATGTTAAGAAGTGTCTAAGATTTTTACTAGGGAAAGGCAGCTACTACGGATTCAGGATTAGTTGAACATCTTTTTGTTGTATATGAATAGATTTCTCGTTGTTCCTGATTTCTCGAAGACTTCATTGCCATGGAGGATTCTGCTAATTCGCCAGTTCTTTGTTGAGCTCCTTTCTTTCGTTGAAGCATGTGTAATTCAACTTTAGCTGCTGTTCTCATCAGATCTGGCAACGCTAATTTATCAGCATCAACTCCGCCCATTAACTGAAGGATATTCAGACGTAGCTTCGGAAGGAGGTGCCTTTTGAGCGTTTTTTCTGAGATTTTAGGATCAATTTCTAATGCTAGTCCCTTATACCTCTGATAGAAATCTGCCACGGATTCATCTGACTGCCGCATGCAACGATTTCTTTCGATTTTCAGAGCTTCTATTCGTTCGAGTGATTGAAACCGAGCTTGAAATAGTTTTACAAATTCACCTCAGGTGGCTGGAAGTTCATCACTTTGCACTAATTGTTGATACCATTCAGCAGCAGCACCTGTTAGCCAATGACTAATTCCGTTGAGTGTTGCTTGATCTGACCATCCATAGACAGTTTTGGCTTTTTGTTGATATTCTATAATTAATCTGCCCGGAGCCTCTTTTGTTGTCCCTCCGAATTTCGTAATATTATCGGGTATGGATATCGTTAGATTCAACATAGGTGTTGTTGATGGTTGTAAAATTTTTGTTGATTTTTGTGAATGATGTTTTGGTGTCATCTCTTCATCACCAGTTGATATGGATGGTGATGGACGTCGATCAAGTTTCTTTAATGATTTTCTCGATTTCTTTGACTTCTTGATGGCAGCTTTGAGATTAAGATTTATTATCCAAATTTCAGAGGAACATTCATCAATTGTTTGAGTGCATGAGTGCTTATTTGATGTAGACGAACTGGAATGCTTTAGAGTTGCATTCTCCTCCTGAAGGCGGCCAACTTTTGATTTTTCTGTTTAAGTTTGTGTTGCAATTGACGAACTTGTTCTATCAACAAAGTTGTATGTGATGTCATTGGCACGGGTCTGAGTCGTGGTTCCGATGGTGGTAATGAATCATTTATTGTTTTTCTATATGAATTTGTTGATAATGGATGTTGTTGAAATGATACATGTTGTGAATCCACCATCCTAAGACAATATTCCTGATGTTGTTCTAGGGCAGCTCTGGATGACGAGGTTGAAGCAGAAAGTGCTATACCAGCTCCTGACGCGATTAATTGTTGAGTGATCAATGTCAGAGCTTGCAGATGACTAGAAAGCTGTGATACAGATGCTACGGCAGCAGGAACGACGGTGGCAACTGTTGAAGCAGTGAATGCCGCAGGTGCGGATGTGGATATATCTGAGTTAGACCAAGCTTCACAGCGGTTTTGCTCTGATTTACTGCGGATAGGAAGTAGTTGTTGTTGAGAAAAATTATTTAATACTATTTGAACTTCCTCTTCAGCTTCAAGAGTCTTAGCAGCAGCTTTAAATTTTGCGGACTCGGACATCGTACTTTGAGATTCTGGATGATTTCTTCTCCAACGAGGGCAACAGCGAAGGAACGTCTTGTCTTAACAGAATTATTTATATACTTGCTGTAAAATTCCTATTGTCCTTTTCTTTTTTTTTATTTTTAATATTGTACAATATATTACAAGCAACAATTAACGGATATGGATGAAAGTGAGGTGATGTTGTATGTTGATATGTGTTGTGTGTGTTATTCGTAGATATTGATCACCAAAAATTTATCAGAGTTCTTAAGAGTGAGAAGAGCGGATTAATTATTTATAAATCTTCCCGGGTCACGGCACCAATTTGTAAGCGCTGTACGTATTCAAACGCTGTACAACTTCTCTCAATTTAATCTCACTTAAGTTTATATTAGAGTTTTTAATATTTTATTACTCAATAATTTGACTAAAAAAAAACTAAATAAAAGGTATGTCTGGACTAGACCACAAAAAAATGTACATCATGATCGAAAATAAAAGTTGGTTACAAGTTAACTTTTTGTAACTAAAGAAACAATTATCAATAATGGAAATTAAGTTATAACAATTATTGTTTTCGTACCAGAAAACAATAACGGTTAATAATTTCGATTCGAATCTTTTCTCTAAATAATTTGTGCGTTTAAAGTACGAAAGTTGAAATATAGGAAGGATGAGAGTGATTACTATCAGCCACTACAGATGAATTAGCTAAAGAACTAAAAAAAGACTTAAGTAAGTTAACAACAGCAAGCAATATATCTCCAGTCTCTCCTCCATCAGCTTCAACTGCCTTATTACAAACACCAATCTCAGTCAATGAAATAAATCACAGGTCTGCTTAAAATTGCGCCCGAGCTAAAAGAACGGATTTTAATCGGAAAGTACGTTAACTTGGCGAGTTTGTTAGTACCATGGGAAAATATTTTTCTCACCATTTTGTGATCCAGTACGAGTGTCTCAGACGTAAAAAGCATTTTTAACATGGAATGATATAGTAGCTGTGCCATTCACTCATCAACACCGTCGCCCACATGTTTTTCGCTGTTTTGAGTACGAGTGAAATTGCTTTTGATGGATGGAGTCTGTTGGAATGAGTACTAGACATTAAACCATCCTGTCTGAAACTAGAGAACAACTCAAATTTTGTAAATTATTTTATACTGGAAAGCATCTAAAGGAGGAGGGCAGATAAGCGTAGTTTCTGCCTCCCAATATTTTTCTATTGGAATCATGTCAGGACATGCCTAGGAACATTTCCTAACACTTAGTTTCGCGACATCTTTCCATTGGTTTTTTGAGGCCTGTGGTCCCCCTCAAGAATTTTGGAATTTTTTTCTTTTTGATCAACTTGAATTCCACATAGGAATATGTAATCAACCGAGTTGATCACGAATATGAAGATCGCGGCGCATAGAAAGTTTCGGTTCACGCAAAAACTCGACTTTTTTCAAAATCGAGTATAAATTCGCTTTTTTCTTCTTGCAGCATGGAAATATTCATAAAACACATCAATCGACACCATCTACTTTGTCATCACAGTCACAATATTCAATATTGATCTTTAATAGCGATAATATCATCGCCTATTCTCTTTAATAGTACATTGACAAATAAACAATTCATTTTGTTGGCTGTCTCTATGTGCATGAGCATGATTGTGTTCAATTGCCGGAAGTCAAAAATGATGGCTGCTCTAGAGAACTGATTAGTGGCGGCGTTTTCGACTCAATGGCAGCTACACAGTCGACACAGAATTTCAAGCTAAATCGACTGATATAATTTAGGAAGTAGCTGTTCAAGTGGAAAAAGTCCGAAATACGGCTGAAAAATAGGTTTTTCGCTAGTATCTTGTTGCTTTTGACCCCTTTAACATAGCTCGTGCAACTCGAAACTTCAGTCAGTAGATGCAACTTACCATTCTCTATCCAATGGCAGCCTCAAAAATTGAAAAGGAGGTGTACAAGGGGGTGAAAAACAACAAGATACTAGCGAAAAGCCTATTTTTCGGACGTATTTTGGACTTTTTCTACTTGAACAGCTTCAAAAGTATTCCTAAATTATATCAGTCGATTTAGCTTGAAATTCTGTGTCGATTGGTGTGTTTTATGAATATTTCCATGCTGCAAGAAGAAAAAAGCGAATTTATACTCGATTTTGAAAAAAGTCGAGTTTTTGCGTGAACCGAAACTTTCTATGCGCCGCGATCTTCATATTCGTGATCAACTCGGTTGATTACATATTCCTATGTGGAATTCAAGTTGATCAAAAAGAAAAAAATTCCAAAATTCTTGAGGGGGACCACAGGCCTCAAAAAACCAATGGAAAGATGTCGCGAAACTAAGTGTTAGGAAATGTTCCTAGGCATGTCCTGACATGATTCCAATAGAAAAATATTGGGAGGCAGAAACTACGCTTATCTGCCCTCCTCCTTTTTAACGAAACTTAGGTAGAAAGTAAAAGATCGTCCCTGCAGTATCTAGAAGACCGACGTTGAACTCCGTAGATAAGAAATATGAAGTTTCTAAACGAATTTATTTTCATCTGTTTACGCTTTTTTCGCCAGATTTTATACCATGTTGCAATTCAGTTCGCAGTCATAGTTTCTGATAGAGTTTATGAGTTCGGCAGGTTTAAGATGCCGCGAAGTTAAACATCTTGATTTGGAGAAATATGCATGAAGATATATAGTCGGCTCTCTCCCAGGACGGTTTCTTTGATTTGATTAATTTTTCTGATTACCCCACATATAGTGATGTCCAAAATTTTTGGCATTTTTGGTTCCTTGGATCCACGGCGCCATCAATGGTACCAGATCCAGAACCAGCAGCGACTTCTATAAGACAAGTTTCGATGACTCGTACAATCGGAGAAGAGAAAATTTTGCAAATTTCTTCCAAATTTCAATGATACATATATCATATATCATGATTGCAAAATAAAAGGGTGAATGAAACAGCCATTTTAAATGTCAGTTTTTTCGCCGTATATTTTGTAATTGAAGTATGATCCATTAATAGCCATTTAACTGTGACAGTTATTTTACATTTTAGGATGCACAGTTAAATACCTGTTTTTTGCCATTATAACAGCCAAAAATTTCCAGCAAACAGTGACTGTTAACTGCCTTTTCTTCAACATTTTGTGGTATGTTAAATGCCTTTTCTCGAGCCTTTATCGATAATCACATAACAGTCAATAAACTGACTGTTACCTGGCTTGTTAACAGTTATTTGGGTGTTAAAGGCCCATTTTTTTAGCATATATTTAAAACGCATTACATGGCCTATTAAATGTCAGTTATGTTTCATCTGGGATAATTGGCTTATTGAGAAATTCTGCATCTAGCATTTAAGTTTTATCCTATTCTGTTCAGCGCGGCACGAGCATCTAATTCTCTAAGATTGTCCTAAACCTTTGTCACATTCCACTGACCGAGTGACATACCATTGCCTGTTTTTCGTTTCTACTTGGTCATCACAGTCACAATATTCAATATTGATCTTTAATAGCGATAATATCATCGCCTATTCTCTTTAATAGTACATTGACAAATAAACAATTCATTTTGTTGGCTGTCTCTACGTGCATGAGCATGATTGTGTTCAATTGCCGGAAGTGTATTTTAATATGTATTTGAGAAATTTGATATTGAACGTTGATTAAGTCCTCTTAATTATTATTGTATGTACACGGTTATTGACTGTGTATAAAGTATAAAAGAGAATATATAATAACACGCACACAAAGACAGGCGAAAGATAAGAATCTTTAACAGTTTCAGCTTTTAATTATTAACATACACACTGAATTTTCTTTGTCTAAAGAAATAAAAGATAAAATTATAACGACAATATGAATAGAAGATCAAATGCGAATGAACAACAATAGAAAGAGAGAGAGAGAAAGAGAGAGAGAGAGAGAGAATAAGAAACAATAGATTTGATGACCATGTCATCATACACTTTAACAAAAACTGGATGGAAGTAAAATTTCAACTTGATTAAGACATGGTGATAAAGCAGACAATTAAGTAGAAAAATCGAAAAAATGCTTGAAGAAAGTAAGTTGATAAAAATTGTAAAAAATAATTCGTAATTTTAATACTAATTTGTTTTTCCGTCACCATTTACGAATTTGAGTGTTGATAAACGCGTTGTATTATTAATTTTATTCATATAAAACTCTTCGATTACTGCATGCCAAAAATGACTTTTCGAAGACGCTTTACAGTAGTAAATATCTTCTTTTTTACATCCAATTTTAACAAAAATTTCAACAAACATACATAGTATCAACTGATGTTCGCAAAAACAGTTTTCTCTCATTGTTCGACAAAGTAAGAGGTAGAACACACCTTGCAGGCATTAAAAATATTTTATTGAGATGTTTCGATTTTAAATCAAATTAAATACTGAATCTCATCGAATGTAGAAAAGCCGATTTTTACCATTTCTTATTTTTTATTGAATTTAAAATTCTAAAACTATGGAAATATTCAAACAGCTTTCCAACAAGCTGAACTTACGAATAAACGAAAAGTTTAAAATAAACACTGACTCTCTACATCCGATGTAGTTTCCGTGCCTAGAATAGGAAAAAAGGTGTCGTTCTACATTTTTGCGTAGGATAAAATTCTTTAAACTGGATAAGCTATTTTGGGAGAACTGGAGTGAATTAGTCATAACTTTACAAAAAAATGTCATACTAATGTGTACAATATCTCATTTTGAAGATGATAGCAATGTAGTTCGTCAAAAAACTAGACTTGTGAGATCTTCTAGACAACTTGTATGTTTTCAAATAGTTTTGGAAAATTTTCTAAGAATCTATCTAAGGAGATATAGACTCCGCATTCTCAAAGTAGATATAAATACCAAAAACTTAAGCATAGATTTATCTTAGTTACCGACTTTTGGCTAATTCGCTTATCGTAATACGTTGCTCACTTAACACATTTTTAGAATTTCTAATACATTCTGTAGATTATACGATTAGGCATGCACCAGTTTTTAACTGGTGTTAGGGCATCCAGGAGAATTGCTACAAATCAGTTATCACGATCCTGTCAGAGCTGTAAAACATTTAATTTTGTAGAAAAACGTTTGCTCTACAAAATGCATTTGTTAAAAGAATTCCATAATCATTTCTAAGAAAACTCGGAGTATTCAAAAATACATTAAATCACGGAAAAAAAACTGTGTAAACAGTTTTGTTTTCGTAATTTAGTACATTTTAGAATGCTCTAAGTTTTCTTAGAAATGATTATGGAATTCTTTTAACAAATGCATTTTGTAGAGCAAACATTTTTCTACAAAATTAGATGTTTTACAGCTCTGAGAGGATCGTGATAACTGATTCGTAGCAATTCTCCTGGATGCCCCAACACCAGTTAAAAACTGGTGCATGCCTACATACAGTTAATAAAAGTCTAAATCAATGAGAAAAACTCGAACTAATGTACAATTACGTGTTTCTAACAACATTGGATACTTTAAATATCAGAAAATATTCTTCTATGTATAGAAACATGAAAAATAGTGAACAAATACGATAAATTCTGTCATGAATTATCGATCTTGGAAACAAACAAAAAAAAAAACTCCTTTTTTATAAATTACAAAGTCGAATAAATTGGGAAAATTATTTTTGTTTATTTATTATGTCGGAATAGATTACGGTTAAATAAACTTCAGTCATAAGTCAGAGCATGACTATAAAGTAACCAAACAATATTCACTTCACTTTCAAGAGCAAATAGAAGTAGAACAAAGTACATGCATTTTTTTTTTCAATATTGGCACTCGATTACAGTGCATATGGTTTCAGTCTCTATAAATTATACTCAATATCGAGAATAATCAAGATCATATAATAATCATGCTGTTGTTATTATCCTTCTGATCCATTCGGTTTTTTTGTAATTAAAGAAAAAAAAAAAATTTGTTTCGTGATCGATTGTGCAATGAGAGAACTTGGCTTTCTGTCACTTTTTTTTTTTTTTTTCTTCAAATTTGTTAGAGATTTCGTTGAACAATAATAATAGAAAAAGATACTAAGCTACGACATGATGAAACTCGTACAAGTGAAGAAAAGAAGAAAAAATTCAAATTTAGAAAACGTTCAATTGAGGAAGAAGTCTTGTTTAACAAAATTATATTAAGATGATGATTATTCGTTTCTTTTTTTTGGTACTAGACTGAAATATTTATTTTCATTGATGAATATGTTTCAAAGTAACAAATCGATTCTATAGATTTATTAAGAGAAACATTATGTTGTTATTATATTCATATTTATTTTGATGTACAACAACATAGAGAAATATGATCATAAAATATATCTATTTATGTAACTGGTTGAATATTATTTGAATTAAAGTCATAAAAAATGAAACCTTATCGATAAAAAATTTATTTATCTTCAAAATTATTTTGTCAGCTTCATTATACATAAATAATATGTTTATAAATATCTAGGTAAATATGGATTATTAAGCAATCAAAATAGAGTTAGATGCGACAATATAGTACAAAATAATATTAAGAAAAAGTTAAAAATTTCTATTTTTCTTTTTTTTTTTTTATTGAGTTGTTTAATAATATAATATTATAATTAACTTTTTAACATAATAAATATGTCTGCAAATTTTAATAAAGTTAAATAATAGACTCGTTGATAAACATAATCATTAAGCATTCGTTACTTATTATCATTTCCAAGATCAAATATCTTAAATATAGTTGGAAGGTGAATAACTTTTCTTCTCTATCGAGAACAAAACGTCTGATTAAGCAAAATTTCAGAAATTGAAAAAAGAAAATTATTACCTTTTTTTCTGACTTTCTATAAAATATGTCGACGCTTTTAATCGTTTCTGTTATTCACATTTCAACGAATCATGTCGACAGTTTTACTATCACTTCTAAGAGGTTAATTTTGGAAAATATTTCGGTGGTTGTCGTCTGTATCAGAACTGGAACTGGTCCGGTAGAGACCGGTATTTCATCAGTTGAAATTTTTGAACTCCTTTTACCCTGTTTTTTGTCAAAAACCTAAAAATTTCACATCATTTTCAATCAGAATAAATAAGATGATACTTAAGACAGATATTATTTTCATCAATTGGTTTAAGGTTAAACATTATAGACTCATTATTGTAAAGGTTCTCTCACATGTACTCGCAAACTATTTCATTTTCGAAAGAAATTCTTTCTAAAAATCGATTTTCAATAAACTTCGCCAGTTTTTCGCCGAATTTTTATCTTTTTGAGTTATAATTCCAATCGACAGATTCCGACCGGTCTACCATTTCTCAATCCATTCCAGCTCTGATCAGCATGATGAGTTAAAATAGAAATACTAAATGCTCGAGAAAAAAGTCAGAGTTTTAAATTTCATACGAAGCGAGATTATTAAGTTTATAGGAATTTAGTTATTTTTCACACTGAAGAAAAATTTTTTAACATTTCACTACGACAACATCAGAGAAATGTTCAAAAATAAATTAACTTTTAAGATATAGTCTAATTTTGATACGGTCGCAATGTATCCCAACTGAAATGACTAGTATTTTGAGTACTACAGGTAACATTGGATAGATGACTTTTGTCGAGAAGATTGACAATGATGCATATATCATCGTGAATACATCATCATGAGTAGCGAGCACTTTTGTTCAATCATATGTATGAGGAAAAACTTTTTAACGTAATAGAGTCAAACTAGAAAAAAGTTAAGTTTTTTTAGAGTTTTGAGAAATATTATTTTTAAGAAAAGAGTGTGGATCGTTGATGTTTTGTAGCCTGACTATTGTTTTCACATGAGACCTATCTATCTTCAATTCAAAATCAAAGAGTTCGTGAAAAAAGAGAAAAATAGTTTATCTTTAAATTGTGATTTATATTTAATCTTAAAGTGTAACTATATGTAGTATACAAAGCTATTAACTGTCAAAATCTTGAATATCTAGACAAAAATCTCGTCTCTGCCCTCTTATATTTCACCTGGAAGTCAAATGTTGTACAAATCTATACGTGTGCATAACTAAATTTACACATTTCCTCAAGCGACTAATCATCGTTTAATATAGTAGATATAACTATTTAGCTTTGGGTATTTTAAGAATAAAAGAAAAAGCAAAAAAAAAATTATATAATCAACTTCTTACCAAGGTTTATTACAAGTGTTTTGTTTTTCTTCAATACTTCTAATATATATATATATATATATTCTTCACCAATTCAATTTATTATATATCAGGAATTTATTAGATAAAAAATTGTGTTCATTGTTTTTGTTTTTGTTTATTGTATCGATGTCATCGCCTATGGGTATAATCAATCAAACGAATTATTATCTATAATATCCACTATCAAAACATGGAGTTGAAAAATTCATCAGACATTATGTATATCTGTATACATATAAATTCTAATCATTATTGATGATGTACACTGTTGATATCAAAAATACATAATGAATATGTTAACGAATAAAATTTTTTGAACTATTACGATTGAATGAGAGATACATATCAAAGTTCTTTTTATCCTGAGCTTGAGACTGTGTTTTTAATGAGAATAATATTACAATTTCAACTTTGACAACAGTTAGTTATTTGTTAAAGTCAAAAAATAACGTGTCTCAACGGAAAATCTGTCTATTACGCATTGCTTTCATAGTTAGGAACAAGAAGAAGAATATTTCGCCTTGCAGTTACTGTCAAAATCACGGTATCTTTCCTACACTTGATGAACTTCTGATATGGTCATGTATCTCGTTACTGGCTAGAAGGCTAGTCTGATGCATAGTTCTTTTTTGCCCAATTGTTCGAGTTTCCGATGCATACCCGTGAACCACGCACCAGCTCTCTAACAGGTCAGAGGAGTAAGTTTGAACATAGTACTATGACGAATAATAGAACCAACCAGGCATTCCTATCTGCGTTCAGAACAAAGTTTAACTGCTTAGTTCAGATATGAGAGAAAGGCAAAATGCTGAGAATGTATCAAGGACAAAAAAGAGTCATATGAATAACTAGATCACTCATCGTTTTAGATCTATCCATTGAACAACAAAAAAAGATTATCAATACGTCTGTCTTTTTAGCTCTTTGACATTATGCAATTACGTACATAGAACAGAAAAGACAAAAAAATTGTACAACTTATTTTAAAACTCTATCTATATGTAAAAATTTTTGAGTTCATGTTCTATCTGAATTGACCATAAAGTATGTTACTCTGACACCATATATTTCTATATACTAGAAATAATATTCTTCTTAAGATAATTTGTGTAAAAACGTGATCTTTTATAGAAATGAATGAGAGAAATATTACTATTCAAAACCATGCATGTTTAGCCATTTGTTAATGAAGTCGTTTTTATGAAATGTGATAAATCCTCAAGTTTTGTTCTCATGTCAGAAGACTTGTTGTAAAATGTTTTATTTCTCTTCGTCACTATAACTTGTCTATTACTGAGCAATTTTCTACTACTACTGTTACTATTACTACTACTTGTTGAAAAAAGCAAAGAAGCAACTATATAGTTTTGAAGTGTGACCATGAGTATGACTAACTAACTTATGTTTTAATTCTCAAACCTTGACAAAAAACATAGCAAAAAAAAAAAAAGAAATTTCTATATAAAACATGATGTGTCTAATGTATTAAGTAATATCTAATCGTCACTTGATCAGCTCTTTTTTTGTCGTTAATAATCATTATTAATGAAGTTAACAGTATTTATATGAGAGTGTACAATATATAAAACAGAAAAAAACGATTAATACAAGACAAGAAAAGTATAAACAATTGCACATTTTTATTCACACACTTTTAAATATGGTAAAACCTTGTGAACAAACAAAAAAAAAAAACGAAGACAACATGCAATTTACCTACGTTAATAGTGATACATTTTCACTTTAATGTAAGAAAATTATCGTAGGATATTTTTATTTTGAACATTTACTTAATATCTTCTAGTTTTTTTTTTCCTGAAAACAAATTAAACATGTTGAGGAGAGAAAAATCGACATAATTATTAATAGCAAAGATAATTAGTTCAATTCTTCTTTTTCCATATTTTCAATATCTGAAAGTTTTATATTAGAAAAAAAAATGTTGAATTTTTTATTAGAAAAATCTGATTTCTTTTAATTCTTGAATATTTGTTGAATAACTTTTTTCTCGGTATACTGATAGATTTTAAAGCTTTTTATCAAAGAGATGTACAAATCAATCTGGAGGTGGGGTAAGAAATGTGCATTAGGGACGGGTATAAAAAGCCGTACCAGTGCACATCTCTATTTTATTGTCCTGTTTAACTCTAAGTATATCATTAAATATGTTTGAGAATAAAAAAAATCGCTTCGTTTCGATATTGTTACGTCTCATACGTATGTATACCTATTTAAAAAGGTAAATGATCAGTATAGTGCAATGAACTGTGTATGTATGTGCGTATGTTCATTTCATTCAGAGAGAAAGAGAGAGAGAGAGAGAAACCAAAAGTGTGCATCTTTCTCTCTATAGGAAAAGAAAAAGAAAGAAAGAACAAAAATCATTTCTCCATTTCTCTCTCTGTAATATGTACAGTACCCATTTAATTTCTCGATTCTGTGTCATAATGAAGTAAAGAAAACCGATGATCATCAAGGAAGTATGGGGGTAGGTATAGTGTAGAAAAAAACAAACTATTCAATTTTCATTTGTATTGAACACTTATACGTACATGTTTGTAGACAAGATAATTTCTTTTCAATATGATGAAACAGTATGTGTATACGAGGTAAGATATTATTATAATATTCTATTGTAAAATTGACGTATATGCAGTTGTGCTATATTAAAAATATGTCTGATATTTAACGATAACAACAACAACAACAATAACAGCAATAATAGAAAAAAATCTTACGTTCGCTTGTAAGGCGTGTATCTTACTTTCATTTGACACTAAAATTGGACAGTTGATAAAAAATTCAATCGAATCGGACAATCATACAGGTTTGTACATATAACCTCAACAATTTTATCGCAATAACCTTTAATTCACACAAATGATGAAAAAAAAGAAGTAAATACTTTTTGCATAGTTTTATACGCGATCTTAGATGGCGTTCTAACAAATATTAGGAAGGAAGAAAACTGATACTTGTCCATACGTTATTGACTTTCACGATGTCTTGATTTATCATACAAAATGATGGACTCATACGTTTAATTCCAAAGTCAAATGTTTTTTCAACAAGATCAGAATTATTCGAAAATACTTCTAAAATAAATGATTGTGTATTTTATTATAAGACAATGACTTGTTGTTAAAAAACAGGATTCTTTCATTCAATCTTTTTATATACAGATACAGAGACAGCAGATACCAGATGTTTAATCTTGAATATCGAATAAAAAACCTATTTTAACTTTAACTTTGTTGCCTGTTCTAGCACGAGAAGTTCCGTTTATTTGAGATTATATAGATCTGTTTTTTGTCCAATGTATAAACTTATTTTCATACGGTATCAACACTGAACAATCGTAACTATATGTACAAACGTTAAACTACTTAACTGTACAAAACAGCATTCATCGATATATAAAGATATATGTATATAATTTACTATTTTTCATTTTAGATGTAATACAGTACACTTATAATTGTTTAAAATTTTCAATTGATAAATAATGGCATGAATATCAGTATTAAAAAATTGTTCAATTAATTCGAGTTATGTTTTCAATTTTTTATTATAATTTATTTTTTTTTCTTTTATTATGTACTATTACGACTGTTTATTCGTTTATCATAATCAATGATACCGATCGGTTGTATCCATATGATTCTTTATCTGATTTAAAATTACCATTTTCGATTTTAAAATCATCGACTAATGAACGAAAACAAACGACACAATTAGATGTCACATCACTCATTGATTATATGAAATCAATTTATGATCAAACAAATTATCATTTGTCGACATCAAAATATATATTTCGAAATGGAAATACAATTCGAGCAATTGCACCAAAATTAAGTAAGTTATAGGTTTATTTTTGATATCCATTAGATTTTATGTCATTAATAATAATCTCCTATCTTATTCAAAATTTACCTTCAAATGAACATTGCTCGTTGTGATGTCAAATGAGATATATATTTCAAATGGATATAATACATAGATATACATATCGGTATAATATAAAGAGAGTAGTAGTAGTAGTAGTATTAGAGCTAAATTATCAGATTATTAAACTTTGGATGAAAAAAAGAAGATGAGCGCATTTCATTTGTATAGAAGTATTAAAGAAAAAAAACAACAAAAAGTAACCGATGAGAATAATACTTCGGTTTTTTTTTTTATTTTATAAGTAACATTATTTCTCACGGTTGATTTTTTACATCAAAAATTTAACTTTCAATTCGTCTATTTTGGTTTAGGGATGGGACAGTTCCAGTTCAGTTCTTTTGTACGAGAACTGGTCACTCGTTCAATTCTTGTTGAACGCAAACTGCTTATAAGTTCGTTTCAAAAATTTAAAATAAAAGAAAACTGGTAAACCCAGTTACATCATGACTTTGTGTAGTGTGTCAGAGGTAGATGGTGTGTTTAGTTGACTAAACGAAGTCAATACAACTAGCTGAAACGATTTTATTTTACTTTGACTTCTTGAAAAGAACTAGTAATCCGTTCCCGTTCTTTTGAAAAGAACTGGCAAGCAGTTCGCATTCAACAAGAACTGAACTAGTGATCAGTTTTTAGGAACTGGAACTGTCCCATCCCTATTTTGATTTATGATTCATTTTATTAATCTTAAAGAGAATTTTTTAGTTTCACTGTCAAAATGGCAAGTCACATAATTTTACATCATGGTTTTTGTTTTTTGACGAGTTTTGTTCAATTATCACACTGATTATTATCATCAGACTGTATTTTATCTCTCGTTTACAAATTATATGTATGCACAAAAAATTTGTTTTGTATGGAACCTTTTTTTAAGATGTCGGTTTCCATTCTTTGATTTATTAAGTTCTCCTTTTAGTGTTTACGCACGACATTTCTAAGTAGAGAATTGTATACATTGTCGTTTTTAAGTGCCTTCCTTTTCTATCGCGTGTTTATGTATAGAGTTGCAGTCATTCATTTTCTGCTTAACTTTTTGAGGTATTTATCATTAATTAGTCGATTCCATTTAATAAACTCATTCTTTCATGATAAAGAAAAACTAAATATTAAGCGTACGGTTATATTTAAAAAGCATGCAATAGAGAAAAATTGATGTAATACAGCAACTTATACTTTTAGATAGAGAAGACCCAATTAACAGTTGAAAGGGAGTGTCTGCTAGTAGTTCTAATAACGATCTAGAATTAACTCAGTGAGCCAAATTTAAGATTTGAGTATGACAATAGAAACAAAATAAAAAAAAAGAATGTTTCAACAAAAATCAGTCACTACTTTAGATAGTAACATAAAAGTAGACGTATAGACTGCAAACTGTTTAATATAATAAATGACTTTTTTTCTTAAAAGACAGCTATCTGCATATATAATGTGTCTGATAATTGTTAAGAATTAACGTTTATACAAGCATAAAAATATTTTGATTGATACTGTATAATATCTTCATGATCAATTGATCGGGACTAAACTAAATCTGTTCTTCATCATTTAATTGTGCGTGTGTGTGTGTGTGTGCGCCTATAATCAGAACGTATTTATATGAGCTTAAAGTCCTATTTGTTATATGTGAAGAATGAGATCATGATTGAGCAATTATAGTTAGTAATTGTCCGTTCGTCGAATATTATCATACAAAGTATAATATAATTTATAAATTCTAAGTCAAATCGATGTGCAAACTATCATCAATTAGAACAGTTTTAAAATAAAGAAAAGGACACTGTCATATTGCTTTATTGACAAAGATGATTATCAAAAATTTTTAAAATTAATCATAGTTAATTGTTGAATATTCTATTTTATTTTTGTCAATATTGAGAGTATCTACCAGATACCTTTAATAATCAATAGTCTAGATTTATATCACATGAAATATATATTATTATATAAGACAATAAAACAGACAATAGACATTTATTGTTATCAAAAAGTAAACTTATTTTATTTACCAAGTGATACTTGTTGACATTGTTCTAGAGTAATAAAATGTATAATGTACAGATAGTAAAATTTTAAGTGACTACACTTACAATAGAATAGAATAATTTGAGAGAAAGTTTAGCTCGTTCTAATGTAGAATAAGGTGTAACGAAAATATTTTTTGGATTCTTTTTCCGAAATCTTTCAATGTTTTGTTTGATGATAAAATAAATATGGATAATCCTCATCCATCGATGTCTATTACTCTATCGTACTATAATAGAACGATACGTCTATATAATAATATACGATAATCGTACGTTATTCAAATATAAGAAATTTATTCTTGCTAAAAGTCATTGTATATTGTTCATATTCAAACAAATTATCCCTCAAAGTTTAACATTTCTTTTTCGAAAAATTATATTTTATCTCCAATATCAGCACCACTTATTCTTCGTTGAGTGTGTGTTTATAACGTATTTTACTTCTGCTTGAATAAATCATTATCGTCCTATACTATAATTTCTTAATAGTACTTGAAACAATTTTTTTATGATGTGTTTGATATATACATATAAACTAGTCCACCTATTTTAATTTTTTGAAGTGTGACCATATCATAAAGTACGCGTGATGATTGACGGGAAAAAATGTAAATAAAACGAACTTGACCTTCAGTAATGCGAATAAAATCAAATAAGTAAGTGCTGTGTTCAGTACTGCATCATATTGAGCTGTAATTATGAAGGCCAATTTTTGTTAATTTAAATAAATTATATTTAAGTATTATGTAATAAACAAAATTTTATTTCGAACTATTTTCTTTGTTATTTTAAAAAATGAGTTAAAATAATGATGTTCGTGCTATTTTTTAGGAGTTTTGTATCTTCTTCAAAAGACAATGTCAGACAGTTCAGTCCGTGATCTACCTTAAATTTTTAAATACGCATTTGAATATTAAGTTTAGTATGAAAGTCTCCCATAATAAAGTAACAGCAGCGCGCACATTATCTGACTCAAAACACCAAACAAGTGAAAATTATTTTGGTGATTTTAGATGGCACAAATGTGATAAGAGTTAGTTTTCAGTAGTTCCAAATAGATTAGCTTGTAGCCCATATAATAAGCCATTTTGATAAGAATTAAGTTACTAGATGTCAACTACTATGTGGGCAAATTGAAAAGCCGACCGAGTGAAACGTCCTTTATTAGAGACATTTTAGATACCATATGGTTCTCTCTATAAGAGTCCGTTAGTCCTGCTTTTACGTAAGGCTACTAACATAAAGGCATTTTCTTTTCTTTTCTATTTCGTTTTTTATCTCTCTCGCTTTGAAAACGATGTTTAGCTGCCAGACCATAGCTTAATTATTTCTGCAGAAAAAAACAATATCTTTAAAAAGTATATCAAGTTTAGACACTAATGATAAGATAATTAAAATATATATCGATGAAATCGCTGCAGATGTTTATCTACAACTGTTCCTCTTTCCACCCGTTTTTGTGCTGAACATCTAGGACAAGGGATAGCCAAGAACGGGTGGCTGACCAGAGGTAGACGGTGGACGAGAATCTCCGCAAGGAAGATTTTTTCAAAGCCTGACGGGGCAAGAACTGCACGAGGTGAACCTCGGGAGGAACACTTTTTCCTTGTTAGTGGAGGACGAAATGGAGACGCTGGACAGAATTCTTTTCAATTCAATTGAAAAATTTTTTTTTTCAGTAGATGACATCTACCGCACACACAACGTTTCCTCAAGTGGAAGTTAAAGCTCTAACAGTTGTTTATTGCAAAGGTTATTTCTAACCTTTTTTATTTGTTCTTCTGTTTTCCTAGTATCTAGAATCAATAGGTGATCGGCCGAGAACTTACGAGGCGATCTCCGCAAAGTAGATTTCTCAAACTTGATGAGATATGGGACGATAATTAGGCAGGAAGTCAGCGAGGCGATCCCCGCAAGGGCGCTAAAGATTGTTCATCGCCCACCTCTGTAGCTGACTAACAACAAAAAGTGGTATTTACAAGAAAGGAGAAAGAAGAAGTTTTCGTAATGAAACGAATAAGCCTTCGAAGATTTTCATCTGCTCGGCTTAATTATGAAAAATTGAAAATATAATTCCTCACAGACGTTCACTAAAAGATTATAGCTATTATCACTATAAACTGATCAGCAATCTGCTATTTATTCTGAGTAGAATCGCACGTTAATTGAGACAACGGATGATCACAATCCCAAACTCAGTTTAATATCAGCAAAAGTCATCCTTTTGTGTTTATTATCGTTGTATACGAATTTTATGACAGTTTCAACTAAAACAAGCTCTAATGATCCTAACCATATTTCTTTATTTCCAACTTTTACAGTTTTTTTGTTGGAAGAAAACTAACGTGTTTAGTTTACTTCGGGTATTTTTAGTGAAAATTTTATGCTAACTATAATTTTCACATTTGTGCCATCTAAAATCACCAAAATAATTTTCACTTGTTTGGTGTTTTGAGCCAGATAACGTGCGCGCTGCTGTTTCAATGCGTCCAATCTTTTTTTACTCGCACTTATAAAAACAGGAATACAACGAGAGAGAGAGAGAGAGAATGCGTACTTGACCCGAAAATTTCTTTTCCACCCGTACTCGACCCGATCCGAGAACTCTGTATCCGTACCCGACTTATGCCTAAAAAGTTTCTTCTTTTTGTTTTCCTGCTAAAAGCTTTTGTTTTTCGGGTGAAGATGTCAAATTATGATTACGTTCTCAAGTAATTCTTTTTAAACCTTCATGTATTTTAGCTAAAATCCTGTATTTTTTCAATAAAAATTTTGTGGGTTTTCCACTAGAATCTCCCGGTTTTCGGGTAAATTAAAAAGAAATAGAACTCGTACCCGTAACTGCTCTGCCCGTACCCAACCTTCGGATCAGGTCGGGTACGGATACAGGTCCAGTTGCACACGTCTAACGAGAAAAACGAGTATCGTTAGCGTTTCTTTATTGTCTAAAACTATGCCACATTTCAAGATCGAGAAAACCCTATCATAGAGTAAATTTATTTTCAATTATGCATTTTAGTTGAATTAAACAATGTCACACAGTTTATATTTGATTTAAATGTCATTAAACGTTCAGAAAGTGTGACGAGTGCAGAATTACATCTATACAAACGTCGTACAAAATATACCATTCGTTATGAAATCAGTGAAATTTATTCAATCAATCATCACTCATCTATTTCTGGAAAAATTTTACTTGACAATTTTGTAATCGGTTGGCAAAATTTTCCTATCACAGATGTTCTCGCACGTACAATACAATATTCAAAAAATAATTCTTATTTTGGTTTAACATTAAAACCATTTATTATTAAACAAGATGGACAATCAAAAGAAATACCTTATTTACAAAAGTTTAGTGTCTATACACCGTTTCTAGTTGTCTATTCAAATGATTCAAAATCCGAGTCGGTATTTGAAGAATTTATTCCGTCGAATTTAGAAAAATCAGCGTCTATTTATGAAGATTTTGAAAAAGATGTGAGAAAACGAAACAACGGAGAACAACAACAACAAAAGTAATACTCGAATGAGTAAGTTTGTGTAGTTTCTGTTAATAATATCTGTTTGTTTGTCTTTTAGTATAGTAAGGATGGCACCGATAACTGACTACTTTGCCTATGGCGATATTTTACAGTTGGCTCGAAAAAAGCGTTCTGTATCAAAATTACTCAATTCGATAAACAGTCGCTATCAACGTTATTCAACTAATACAACGCGAGCACTTTCAACAATAACAACAACAGCAACAACACCAGATAATAATTTATTACCTGACTTTGATTTAACAAAGGAGTCAAGCAAATATTTAACATCTTTCTTACTTCAAGATCAAAAATGTTCTGTAAAATCATTTGCTGTCGATTTTTCCGATATTGGATGGTCCGACTGGATTATTGAACCAAAACGATATATGGCCAATTTATGCTCGGGATCATGTGAATTTCAACATATTAGAGTAAGTTAAATATCTCAGCTCATTAACTGCGTATTTTTTGTTTCTTTAATATTTGCTTTTAGTCAGGTAAATCGACAAATCATGCTCTATTACAAAGTATGATACGTCGATTAGGTGTTCGTAGTGATACTCAATTACCAGCAATTTGTTGTAATCCCGAAAAATATTCGTCATTACCAGTATTTTACAAAAGTTCAGAACAAAATTATTTCATTCGATTACTGCCAGATATGATTATTGATTCGTGTCATTGTAGATAAATAGCTTTTTTTTTTCTCTGTATGTATTATACGATCTCAGTTTTTTGTTTTGTACTACTCTTATATTTACACTTTATATCTATTTTTGTGTGCGTGTGTGTGTGTACGCGTGTCAATGGTATATCTTAGAAAAAATTTCTTTTTTAATATACTTCACTACAAATAGCTCTCCTTCAATCTGTAGATGAACAAATTGTTATTTCATACAACTATATAACAAGGTCGGAAGATCCAGGAAATCAAATGTTAAGAAATATATCAAAGACATTTTAACATGTTCATATAACTTAACTTGTTCGCTATTTACAAGTGGTCATTTAAAATTGGTAACCCTTGTCGTTTTTATGTTGAGATCATAGTTAAAATGTACATTGTACATAGTCTTTGATGTATTCTGTTTTCAACCGACACGTACTTAAGTTTTATTATCAAAAATGTTTAAGTTGCAATTATTCTATATTGATATCAAATTTATCATCGCATAAGATGCTCACAATATAAACATTTCCTTGAATATATAGACCAACAGTGTTATGGAACTATTATTCATTCCAAATTAAAAGGCACACCACTGTTTTTCGAATAATGTTTGAAAGGAAGGAGCTAGAGACATTCGAATTTTCTCATTCGATAGCCAAGATCGGAGCACGTTATTCTATGGAAGAAAACTTTTCAAAATTCTTCAAGATTATTGATTGTCACTGAGATCTTTGAAAAAGCAGGTTGGTTGCGATACAAACATTCCGTTTTCTTTCATGGATAGATAGTCCAAAGTGTCCTCTTCAAAATGAGCACTAAGAAACCTCTTAATATTTCGTAGCTTAGCCATGGCATCGGATAGAAACACAGCTTAATTAATATTCCAGTTTCGTCGAAAACATTATTTTCTAGTGTTCCCGTTTTGTCAAAAATAAAGCTTTAGCTGTTCCTGTTTCGTCGAAAAATAAAACTAGAACTAGAATATAGATTATCTTAATTAATAAGCTGTTTTTAAATATACTAATTAAAAAGAATGCTGAATTATTCTAAATGAAGTATATATGTTGCAGGCAAAACTCAAATTCAGACAAATTTTAAATTTGCCTAGGCAAAACTCAAATTTAACTTTGTCTGGGCATATTTTAAATTTAATATTATACTTTGAGTTTTGCCTGAATATAATTATATTATTTATAAATTAAATTTTGACATCATCGAAGAATATTCCTGACTTCAGTCAGGTGACAGTCTTCTCTTACGTGTTTCAAAGGAAGGAGAAGAGACTGATGTCATTTGGAGCGGTCCGAATATGATGAGAAGTCATTTTCTAAAAACCAAGTACAATGGAAAGTGATAGAACAACAAATAAACCTTATATTACGTATTTAATTTTCGCTTTTGTTGAAATTCAAAGTCAGAGAGTGCAGTTTGCCT
>CAJNOQ010000111.1:0-74644 GCA_905250885.1 Didymodactylos carnosus
TCAAGGAACCTTTCAGGAAAGACTTAAAAGGTGCCCTATACTGTCTATCATGCCGAAAAAGTGTTCCAGCAGAACAGTGATGCTTTGAGATTTTTCAGAAGGTTTCTGTAAAACCTTACAGCATTGTCCGGCTGAAATTCACCTGTTTCGTCTTCAATTACGCTTTATGAGCTGTTCTGAGCGTTTCCTTGAGTTACCATGAGATTTGACTGAGATATAAGGATTTTAATTTTTGCTAGTAACAGACGAAAAACCGGTTTTTCACAAAAATGCCTCTGGCGAAGTTATATTCATTTCCACACAAAAACAGATGTTGCCAGTATGCTCAGCGTAGTTGAGCATAGTAGCAACATTTGCCATACCTATATTACCTATATTCCCTGGCATTTCGAGATTTCCAGAGATGTCTACTCGGAGATAGACACGCGTCTGGGGAAAGCGAGCCCTGTCCGAACAACGATAGTTGGAGAGCCGGGATGTGCATAATTTTGTAGAGTAACGTCCGGAGTATCTACGCATGCAAAAAAATTACTAACATTGTATGCTAGTTTTCTGAGAACGGAGCTGGTTTTCCAAAGATCCTCTGGAAACCCGATCTTTGAAATCTTTTCAAAAGTTTCCGCTTGTGAGAAGTTCTGCTCAAGACTTGGCTATCGAACAGCGAAAACCGCAGGTCGCTATCTAGCTTCTGTCAAAAGTTATTCAGAAAACAGCCACACGCACCGTATTTTGGATGGATAGTAGGTTAGTTGAATAAAAAGCGTAGGAGATAATAGACAGTTATCATTAAAAAAACTTGAGATATAACGAAAACTATTTAAACAGCACTATTTTCAAGTACTGTCTATGTGCATATCGAGTCGAAATAGATTTGGCTGGATCTTTTTTGCAGACGAGTTGAAGAAAACTCTTTTTTGCAAGTTACTTATAAGTGTAAGGACATGACTAATTCAAAACATCTCTGCTCAGGTCTTTTCCGTTACCGAGATAGGAGGCATTATCCGTAAAATAACTACCTTTTCTGCCGGCTACTTATAATCATACCTTTATGAATAAAATAACCATATGTTGCTCGAGTACAGTATAGAGAAATGCCCTGTGGTACGCGATAACTTCTGGATCGGGGTGCTTTAGAAAAAATTTTCGACATCGTTTTGCCTTTGGTCCCATACGGTAACATTTTGAAAAATTTTTGAGCAAGACCATGGGAAAATTTTTTTCTAAAGTACCCCGATGCAAAAGTTATTGCGTACCACATAATCAACCATGGAGAAAACGAATCTGCAATCGGTTTCGACCGAACAAGCTTTTGAAATTTTTCGATCCGGTGATATGGACTGCTGAACTGTTCTAACAGTTCACCGTAGAGCAAAATAAAAAGGTTTCCTCAGAAAAAATGAGGAATGAAAGTAAGAGTAAGGCTCCTTACCATGTGTAAGGACTTAGGCTTTCAAAAACAGTGCTGAAATAAGAAATCTTTCAATTTCCATAGATAACTGTCGTGTGCTCAAACATGTCATCAGTTTATGATATTAATTGTATCATAATTTACACGCTTAATAAGAAGAGAATGTGTACTCCTGCATCGACCTGGACGAATTTATTGTAACAAATACAGCTCAATACTTATAAAGTATTCTAGTACAAAAATATATTTCTGGCAGTTTTTGTTAAGTTCGTTATTGTTTCACAGGTTGAATATTTAACGACCAGTACACCAATTACAGTTTGTTAAATCAAGACCACCTTCAAATGAAAAGAAGTTAAATGTAATGAATTTTACTGCTTTTTGATATCTTTACCTTGGTACCACCATAATTGTCCTTGGCAGTGTTCAGCTGACTGTCCACAACTAACATAAAATACGACAGGTTAGACAGGTAGTAGGACGGTTATTTAATCGTCACTACTGAGAAGTACGGTAAGTAAAGATTAATAAGCAAAACTTACTATCCAAATCTACTACAGCAATTGCCTGCTGGACATCCGGTTTGTTGACAGTTTCCTTGAGGTGCTGGAGCAACATTTCCACAATGTTCTGCGGTTGTGCCACAACTAGAGGAAAAAATAGAATGAACAAATAAGCGATTAAAAAAGTTTACCTCAAAGATTACTCACTATCCGTATTGGGAACAACACTGTCCCTCAGCACAACCTGTTACTTGACAATTTCCTTGAACAGCTGCTCCGCCGCAATGCTCTTGACTGGTACCACAACTTTAAAATATACAAATAAGCTTCTACCAGGAACATGCGGTAGGTTTACTTACTAGCCCCATTGTGAACAACACTGACCAGTCGGACAACCCAATAGGAAACATGAGCCACAACATTGATTTTGGCCTAAAGTACCCATGCAAAAATGAACTAGTTCATTTAGGGAACTGATAACTCCTAACACTTTTCTATACGACAACGAAGTATCAAAACTTTTTTGTTACTAAATGTTATGCAGATTCTGATAAATATAATTTATCGTGATTAGTATTAATGAAATAATTTCACACTCACTTTTACTTAGAACCGACGTGATATTAGCACTGTGAACATAATAATGTAGGATAAGTATAATAACTGTTGTCAGAATCGATTTCATGTTCAAGAGTAAAATTATATTTTCAGTAGATCGATGTTAAATTGTGTATGATTCGAATGAGAAAAATAATAAAATAGAAATATTTTATTTCATTTTTTAGCTTTTGTTTTTAACCACAATTATTCAACGTAAAATAGATTAATCTCATTGTAAATTCCTACTCATTTTTTTGTTTTCTTAAAAAAATGTACTACGTAAAAACAATATAATCCTTAAAACATGACTTTTTATGTCAGAAAGATCAAAATTAATCATATCTTTGGAGGATTAAAATTATAAACCGGTAATATATTCAACTTCCATGAATGTTACTAGGGAAATTCTTGAAAGGTAATTATAGGTTACAGCTGAATAACGTCCCGGAAGATGCGTAGTAAGACTTTTTACATACAAGACAATGATATATTTGAAATTTGACCGTTATTTCATCCAATGATATTTTGAAAATATCTAAATTGCTAGTTTTTAAAAATTGAACCGTTGTGAAGAACTATACATTTCAAGAAGTAATAAGTCTTAACAAATTTCTGTGTTCATACATCGAACAATGAAATTTTGTTGGTAAAAACAAAACATTTTTTGATAGAAAAAGCTTAACAAGCTGCGTTTTTCATCATTCAAAAAAGGAAGATCTGAAGCATCTTCTTTGTATAAGCAAAAAATATTTTCAGAAGATTTCTTTGAAACAAGTTTTTTTTTGAAAGATTAAGCCATGCGCCAACAACTTCTGATAAGACTATATTGATTCTTTTTTTGAATAGATCGTCACAATATCTGTTAAAAAATGAGAATCAAGCGAGATTTTTGCTTTTAGCGGTTCAGATGTAGGATCAGATTCCAAAGACGCCTCAAAATTCGTATGCGATAATCTATGAAATTTCAGAGATAACTGAAACATAAGTAATCGTCCATGTTGAGTCTCGTGACATTGCTTGTTGTTCATTAGAAATTTTAGAATCTCATTAAAAACTACTTTTACTACAGTAAAATTGTTCATTTTCATTACCCTAACAAAATTTCTGAACTGATTTTAGTCGAACAAATATGTTGTCAAAAACTTCTAATACCCATGCTAACCTACAGTATATGCCGACTATGTAATGAATCTGTTTGCAATACTGATAGTGTAAAGCGACCAAAACACAATCGTTTGTGCACAAACTTTCATCATGCATGTGACTATCTCTATCCAAGTGATACTGAAAAGTTTTTTTCACAATTTGAATTGCATAAACATCGACCATATCTTCAAAAAGATAGATAGATAGATTTATTTTACACAAAGGTAGGATATCACGAAAAAGCACCAAAACGACTTGTGGCATCCGGAGACAACTCATGATAACCTAAACTAAAAAGTTTCTCATAAAACGTTGGATATGAAAAATGTTGTGATGTTGACATCGTTCAGTCCTGTACAGTAGTATATATAATAGAGGTTCTCTTTCCTAATTATTAGAGAAGAAAACCTCTTTTTCAATCAGAAGATGGAAAATTTCAAAATATACTTAATGGTAAGTAAAATTGTTTAAGAAGCAAAAAACGATAATATTTCAATGTTTCAATATGATATTCGTTATTTACATACTCATAGTACAAATCTGATGTAACCAACATCGCAAATGATTTGTTCTTCAGATGATTAAGAAAAACTCGAAATACATCGATATCAGGTATAAGACTTGATTGTACGCAACCATTGATAAGTTAATAGAATATTCTAATATTCATTGCGATAAATTTACAAGATGAAAATGACACTATTATTACAAAAAAAAATAAACAAATAACAATGTTCAAATGCACATTAATTTTTTTATTAAAATACTAAGGATGCGTATACAAGGATCACCAATTTTGATTAGAAAGGAATGACTTCACCTCGTTTGAAAAACATTCCTTAGAAATTTCTTTTCATGGTAGAAACATCGACAATTTTATTACTCAGCAAGTTTTTGCCGTTCATCACCAAAAATTACTCAATTACTTCCCTCGTATCAAAAACACTGCGAAAGGTAACAAAAAAACAACAACTTTAAACTGGATTGTTTATCACTAGAAAAAAAATACATATAAGTTACTAAAAAAATATAAAGTGCGGAATGACTATGGACGGTATTTTCGAAAAAGTGTAATCAGAAAAAGCAACTGAAGGTAAATATCACTGAGATTATTAATAAAAAATGCGAGAGATTCAGTGAATGTCTAAATATGTCTTTTCTTTCGTAATATAACAAGTAACGGATAATGGATATCAGGTGAATAGTTTTCGTTTGTTGTTTGTGTCTAAACAGAACTCATGGATAAATTCAAGTAAAAAAGTATTAAATTCAGGAAAGCGGCACTTCATAAGAATAGCCCTGCCGACTAGGTAAATGGTTCTATCCGCCTAAAAGTATCACGTATAGGCAAGTCTACGGCCTGGCCACATAACTGCTACCGCAGTGTGAGTCCATCAGGGTTTTTCTGTATTTTGCTTCTCTTACAGTTTTCGAACCAAAACATTCCCAGAGCTCTGAAAGATCTTAAATTGAAGATATTAAGCTCACTTTTCTCTTCAATTTAAGATGTTTCAGAGCTCTGGGAATGTTTTGGTTCGAAAACTGTAAGAGAAACAAAATACAGAAAAACCATGATGGACTCACACTGCGGTAGCAGAGTTACGTGGCCAAGCCGTCTAGATCTGTAAAAGCGTGTAAGTGTATGTAAGAACATCTCACATGTTTCAAAAAGGTAGACACCCTAATTGTTTTCCTTCTTAAGCTTAAGTTATAAATAAAAAAGCTGAACTTACTTGAATATGTTTTTGCCAAACACAATCATCATAACAATCATATAGATCACAATCAAAGTAATTTTTTGCTACTTTAAGAAATTTATTTAACGTATTGGAACGTTGTGGTGCAAAATTAATCGATATACCCTAAGCAAATAGCTATCCGTAACTGTCGTATGAGATGCACTAGATATACATACCCCATCTTTTAACATAAATTGAATTGTATGACAGAAATCATCATGTAATTCTTCAAAGAAGAAACTGAAAGAAAAACAGTATATCGTAAAACACGTGTGCTTATAAAACTTTCTTTATAAATCGATTGGTTTCTCTTCATAACAATATTCTTGCATCTTAAAACGTAAGTAGCATTTCAAGAAGATTTTCTTCATCGATTAAGCTCAAGGAAAATAGTATCACTTAGTAATACTGTTTTCTCTTAGAGAGCTTTTTCAATATACTTCGATAAGCCTATGTAAATATGTTTCTTAGCTTACCAGTCAGCGGACAAAATGATATCGAATCGTTTTTTTATATTATCATCATTTATATTCCTATCCCATACTAAAACTCTAGATTCGATCGGACATAACCAGTTGTGATTTTTTTCTACTATTGCTGACAAATCTAAATACAGAGAACTAATCATAACAATTTTATCCGAAAATGAATTAAGTACATAAAATAACATTCTCTAGTATGATAAAATGTTGTGAGTAAAAATCAAACAGATACAAAATACTTAATATATACTAGCAATGCTTTTTTCGTTGCCATCGGTAGCCAATAGCTCTTTTAATGCAACACATTTTGCAAGCTAAAATAAACATCGAGCCCAAAAATAACATGCAAAAAAAAGATAACTACATGCATAATGTATGAAAAAATTTTCATTTAGTGCTGTCCAGAAAGCATTATGTTGAGAGAAAATTTTAAATAATACTTTTCTTTTATATAACTACTATTGGATTCAACATTTGCAAAAATATTAAACTAATCAAGATGCTTTAATAGTTTGAATTCTATATGCAGTGATCGTCAGTAATGAGTTGAGTGAATAGAATATAGATAATATGTTAAAATAAATGTTATAGAGCAGCCATGCTTCAAATTGTTTGTCATCTATTATACTTACTGCTAAACCAGCTAAACAAGTCATACCACCACCGACTTCACAAACACTTTTATTTCTGAAAAACATAAAATACAAAGTTATTGTCAAGTTGAAAATTTAGAAAAACCAAATGGGATACAAGTACTTTTTCTAATAATTTAGCTACCGGACAGAAGAGTGGGAGAATAGATAATGTACACTCACTCAAATGCTATTTTTGATTTAAGACAATAATATGTTAATATTTCTTCTGATGGCCATATACCTAAACAAAAAGTCAACATTCTACAGTCTGAATACAGATAACGTATCGCTATTTTTTTATTTACACGTATTTCCCGTGTTGTTGAATCCAATTAAATCTTCATAACCAATTCTTGTTGAACATAATCTAAAAGTGAAAGAGTTTGAATCATTTCTTTCTCAATAGAATGGCACAGTGAAATATTACCGAATATTTAACTTTAAATCTGGTTCAATAGAAAATTCAACTGTACACCATGTGGATTCGTCTTCTTCTTCGTAGTTTAACGTTTTCGTATAAAAATCATAGGTTTTAAAACGCATTACCGATATATCTTCATAGTTACCATTGTTGCCGATATTTTTATTCAATAAAATCTATAGAAGAGTAACAAAAGCATACCACAAAACGGTAATAAACACGTTTATAGAAATACTTACTTCACCCAACATTTTCCATCGCTGTTTCGCAAGAGTAGACATGTTTTTTAGAAATCTGAAATGATAAGAAACTTGACAACTATCAATTTCATAGCTGTTGATGAACAGATTATTTGCAATTATGACTGAATTCTGTATTTAAAGCAACTTAAAACTGATGTTAAAAAGTGTATTTCTTTCTGTATGATAGCTTTGGCAACAAGAAATTAATAGCCAAGACTGTCTGCAGTTCTCAACAAGTAATTCACCTGTCGCTTTAGGATAAGAGAGAGACCCATATCATTTATTTAGCAATTACCCCATACAGAATCAAAACTTTTCCACTTAAGCACAATCACCGTTTCACCTAATAAGAGAGTCTAACAGAGCATGCAGTACCTTCTGAAAATTGCATGTAGACTCTGTTTTAAGCTAGGAAAATGTGGAAAATCTAGTGATCAACTGTGAATGTGCACTATAATTCAAACTCTCGCTAGAAACAGTTAGTTGTATCAAAATTTTCTGACTCTGATAGATAATATTAAACGTAAAAGTTCACTTATTAGATATCTACGTCGACTCGTCATACTTGTACGCAAATTGCAAACGTTACGAGTTACGCATATATATGAATAGCTTCTTGAAAAAATATAATATATACTCTTGCGGTGTGTTAAATCAATACCAGAGAGCTCACAGGGAGTAATGCAAGCCTTCACCACCAAAAATGGAAACTCTATTGAAAACTGCTCGAAAATCTTCCGCTTTTATCGAGGTACATCATGTGTCAAGGAGTCAGGCAAGGATAAGCTACAATAGCGATTTTGTTGAAAAATGACAACACATCCACGTTGCGAAAATGCGTATGTGCCTTTATCTGCTTAAATTTTCCAAAATCTTCCAACAAATATCTCCTTTATAAAGAAGAAAACTTTGTTTTGAATTCGCATAATTTGTTTATTTGGAGTTTTTGTAAATAGAATTATTTAAAAATACTAAAAAAGATGGCGCACGTGGTCGCTTATATAACATGGTCCATAATTAATTTCAGTAAATGTTAATGCATTTTTTTATCACTTCCTATTTATACGTTTATATCACCTGGATAAGCACGTGGAGCAATCTGTCCTTTTCTAAAATTTTTCTTCAAACAAAGCAAAATATGCTTCCTATAACGTATCTCTCTCTATATATCTATACGATATCATACGCCACGTGTATATTTGACGATGCTAACGTTTTTTCTCATTTTAAACGAGACGAAAAACAGTGCCTGTTATATAAGGCACTTTATTTGTTAACGTAGACTACTTTTATACTCGAACTTTTTGCAGTTTATATCTGCTTTTTGAACTTTTTTAAGGTAGAACTTAATCACTAAAATAACCAATTTACCGAGTAAGTATACAGCAGTTGCAGTGAGTGAGAAAATAAGGATATATAAAATCCTTTCTATTTACTGTCGCACACTTGCAGTTTTTCATTCATTTTGGGTATCAAAAATCGTTCTTTCTCATGAAATGCACCAAATCTAGGAGATTTCTTAGTGTATAGACTCAGTTAATGTTTGCTCTGTAAAGATCTCAAAAATACCCCAAAACCTTAGTGATTAAGTTCTACCTTAAAAAAGTTCAAAAAGCAGATATAAACTGCAAAAAGTTCGAGTATAAAAGTAGTCTACGTTAACAAATAAAGTGCCTTATATAACAGGCACTGTTTTTCGTCTCGTTTAAAATGAGAAAAAACGTTAGCATCGTCAAATATACACGTGGCGTATGATATCGTATAGATATATAGAGAGAGATACGTTATAGGAAGCATATTTTGCTTTGTTTGAAGAAAAATTTTAGAAAAGGACAGATTGCTCCACGTGCTTATCCAGGTGATATAAACGTATATATATATATAAGGCGTTTTATTTCTTAAAAGTAGACTACTTTTATACTCGAACTTTTTGCAGTTTATATCTGCTTTTTGAACTCTTTTAAAGTAGAACTAAAGTGAGTCTGAGATGAATGTTTGACCCTGATTGCATTCTGGTCCCGAAGAGAAAACCGGGTAAAACATGATGAAATCAGCTTCTCATCGTTCCTTTCAAGTGACTCTTTTATAAGTTGTTATTGCACAGATTTTCTGCCAACAAGTGGAATAGATTTTCAAGTTCGAACAACTAATTTGGATGATAAACAGATGAAATTAGTTTTTTCGGATACCGTTGGGCAAGAAAACTTCCGATCGCTGGTTAATAATTATTTTAGAGGATTTTTCATTCTTTTCCGTGACATATACGGACTTAATTAATCTGTGAAAGAGATGTGTCTCAAAAGAAAACTTGTCCAAAAATCCGATAGTGTAACTTTGTGACTAGCGAAAATGAGACCTACTTAGATAAGAGAACAGAGAGATGAATTTGCTGTGTACACCTGAATTTACTACCTGCCTCTTTATTCATACTGGCTTTTTCAAAAAATAAAATTTTTTGTGTATGGGACTCTCGCGGGACTTTTTGTGGAGTCCCGTAGGACTCCCTATGGATTTTTTGAGAAAAACAACTCCCGAGAGAGTCCCGCGGGAATCCATCGGGACTCTCGACTAGGGTTGAAACTACCAGCAATTTAAATGAATCAACTTCAAGTAAACTACTTTGTACAGCATGAAATTCTGCATCGTTTGACAGTAATAAAATTATTTCAAATTTTTATGTATTCATTTTAAACAATTAAAGAGAACAGTTAGCACTTTAAAACCACACGATGCAGTTAAAAAATTGTTAGAGTTACTGAGTCCAACATCAAAGATGAATCTTAAAAATGAATATACAGTCTATCTTGTGGAGAATACAATGCAATCTTGTAAATTCTCTATCGTTTGGCATATAAAGGAAATTTTTGTATAAATAGGAAGTGATAGAAAAATGCGTTAACATTTTTAATGCAATTTATTATGGGTTTAAACATGTTTGTCGATTCATTTATTACAAAAAATAAATGAAAGTATTTTTTATCGCATTTTAATTGGTCAGATTTGCGATTTCCAATTCAAGATTAATGTACCATGGTTTGTCATTATAATTGTAACTTATTTTGTATAATATTATAATATAATTTTTCAGCGTTTTACAGATGAAGCCTGTACGCGCATACCTTCAGCATACATGTATTGAATGAAATTTTATTTTTGTTAACATATTTATTTTAGCCAATATTTTCATTTAAATATAAGAGAAACATACTTTTTAAACGATATTAATTCTATTTTTACGGAAATTAATCAAGTTCCGTTTTAAACGTTTGCTTGAGTAAAAAAAAGTTTTTTCATATTTATTCAATTCTCTCTCCGTTTAATAAGGAAAATAGAAAATACAAGACAAAATCAAACAAAGAAATCCAATTTTTATCTGATATTTTTTCAAAATAAGTACATTTCCGTATGAGAAAAAAAAAAGAACGAGAAAATTTATTAATGAGAAAATATCTTTCCCTACATATATTAACTATTCTATTAGAAATTAAAAAAAAAAAAAGAAAAAAAAATCTAAATTGATTAGAATAAAAATTTCTGTCATCCATTTTTAATGAACATCATTTATTATTACTGTAGGAAGATGTTAACACATTAGATAAACAAAACGTTTATTTGTCAATATTTTTTCTTTCGCTAGTTATTAGTGTTCACTTCAAATATTCTCCTAAATATTTCAGAGATAGAAACAAACTTTTTACTTTGGATAATATTAACACTTATAACAAAGATAATTCTGCTTAAATTATTTTTTTTTGTTTCTAAAATTTTTTAGAGCATTAAATGTATTCGACGTTTCTTTTTAAAACATGATGTTCAGGTTAATTGAGCATAAAAACTTTTTAGTAAAGTTGCTTAATCAAATTATTTATATAATCGAATAAAGTGTATTATTCTCCCACTCAATTTGACATGTGAATTTCGATATGTCAATAAAACTATTTACTTATATTTGAAAAATGTGCCAATCAATAAATTTTGATTGTTATTTTTTTTCTTGTCGTTTCACTAAATTAAAACGACTAGAAGCACTATTTTCTCTCAACAGAAACCAGATAGATATAGGGATGTCAACGTCTCTCTTTTCTCTCTCTCTCTCTTTAATACGAATATTTATAAATTGTATATATCGATTTAATTCTATTGTTTATAATGATAATAAGTCACTTTCTTTATCGTTTCGTATGATCTTTCGATATATATATGTACATTAATTTCATTTACTTTATGTATGAAAATTATTAACAAGAAATGTGTAGTTTCAAAATCAAAATCACAGTATTCATCTTTCATATAAATATACACATTCAGTCAATAATAAAAATAACTTTAATCAAAGTTTTCACTAATTAATGAATAGTTGTTGTATAATAGATTTAGTACACACAAATGGAAAATATATGATAAATTTTTTGTATTTATTTTGAGAATAGAACATGGTATTGAAAAACAAAAATATTCAATTTAGTTTGATAATTGCCTGGACTCTTGGATTATTGAGTTGATCAATGTCAAAAATTTTTAATGAGTTTCTTTTTTTTTTACATGAATGCAATTGTCAAAGAGAAAAAGAAAATGTTACATTTGATCATATCTAAAACGCTCACGAAAAAGGAGTATCCCTAATTGTTACTCGCATATATACATTTTTTTGTTGTTTTATTATAAACAATGATTATTTTCTACTATATACTACTACAACTACTCGAAGAATAAAAGAAAATGAAAAGTGTTTTATTTTCCAGTGGAGCAGATGATCATTTATTAATGACAGGTTATCATTCTTCTTTGTAAGAGAAAACGACAGATATTGTACAGATATATGTATGTACATTATTTTATAAAGGTATGATATCTGCTATAAATATGTAGTACTGTGTATATTACTTATATAGCAAACATTTTGATTGATCCTTCACAAACATTTACTAAACCATGAGTTATATCTCCCCTCATTTTCTTTTCACCTATATATTACGCGACAGATAAAAATTTGTTTGATTGAGTAATCGGTCATAGATATGAACAGACACATAATTTTTTCTTTTTTTATTGTGCGCCTTGATCTATATGCAATAATAAAAATGGCTAATTCTTCGAGTGACATATAAAACGTTTGATAACGACAGAAAAATGATGAATTATTCTTTTTTAACAAATAAAAAAAAAAAAAGAGAGAAGAAAAAAAGAAAATTTTTTTCATATTTTCTCAAACCAAAGAGATTACCATATATACGTTAATAAAGAGCAAAAAGAAAGAGTTAAGTGAATGAAAGAAAAGAATGAAAAGGTGTTAATATTAATTGTTCATTGAATATTTACAATTGATGATATCAACAAAAAGATGATATTAATGATTTATTATTTTAATCGATTTATCTCGATAAAACAGAAAACGGTCGAATTTACTCTTTACAATCGTAAAATATACACGTGAAAATGAAAAAGAGAGAGAGAAAGATAAAGTGAAATAAATTAGTTGGTTTTAAGAATACTTTAAACGATATGATTCCGATTACCGTATGCTCACATACTTGTTAAAATCATACAAATTTATTTTCTTCTGAAAAATTTTTAACTAAATTAGTTAATAATATTATTTTTTCAGAATTTAAATAAGTTTCATCATTTAGCCTAACTTTAGATGCACAAAGTCCAAATGTTGGATATCGGGCTAATATTGAAAGTATCTCAGTAATACACTGTAAAATGAATGTAAATGTTTTATAAGACGACACATGAGATATGCCCTGTACCAGAGGTGAGCGAGATCCCGCCATTCTTCACGGAGCTTTGTTGAAAGCTTGACAAGGCACTGGACGATGATGAGGCAAGAACTACACGACGCGAACTCTCGCGAAGGACATTTTTTCTTGTGAGTGAAAGATGTTGTGTTTATTTTGATCTATTTTTAATATACTTAAGATGACGGTTCTTCTTGTAAACCAAGATCAAACAATGAATAGCTTATGTTAACAGAGATTTTCCGTACACAGGAGAATCGATGAGGAAGTGCCAGAGGAAATTTTTATCCAGAGTTGACGGTGGGCGAGGCAGCGACGGAGCAGAAAGCTTACGGGCGATCGATCCCCGCGAAGTACATTTATCGAAACTTGGCGAGGTACGGAGCGATGACGAGGCAAGATGCTTGGGAGACGATTCTCTCGAGAGAGCCAGAGATAGTCCATCGCCTACCTCTGCCCTGCACTTAGTTCTAGTAACAAGTACATTCGAACAAGAGAGATTGAATAAGTGTGTTGATTTCTTTTCATTATTTTGCAAGAATATCTTTATATCATTGATAGAATTCATTAAGGACTGAACGTAAATGATTTAATATCAATCGTAAGAGAAATATCATTGACGATTTCGAGCAATTTTTTTATAGAAACTGTGTCTTGTCAATTTACAGGATATACTTCGGAGACGATTTGTAGAAAAATAAACTGATAAAGCACATTTTAATGCAATGGATTGTAAATAACGTTTTTAGTCTTAAAATATATTCATGGGCTTTTTAGTCTGTCCGATTCATCATATAAAACTGAGGGCACATTTCTTTTATACTATAGTCTTCTCATTGCTCTACCGTCAAACAATAGTTAATTATATCCTATGTAATGTTGATTTCTGAAAAACAAACTCTATTTTCTTATTAGAAAACAAACATATATACATACACATATAATAATTCGGAAATGTAACCTATATTTTTTTAAGGCATAATAACGATAATTCTGTTTCAAAATTTCATGTAGAAATAGAAAAAATAATAAATGACAAACAATGTCGAACACAAATTTTATTTCTATCTTAAATAAGCAAATCATTGGACATATGTGTGTCTAACTAATTTGTCCTACGTCATATCTGTTTAGACATAACCGTAACAATCTATTGAATAAGTAGCAAAAAAAAAAAATTTTTCAAATGAATATTTATTCAAATTAAAACCTGTATCATTTTTATGGAAACTGATACCTTTTTCTTTTTCTCTCTACATATGTTGCTATTTTATCAAAGATACCTGATCTTAAAAAAGAAAACATCAACATTGTTCAATCTATCTCAAGGTTAATTGTCATTGTGCACGTTATGTTTAATGAACTACTATACTATAGGATCTTTTGTCAATATAGACTGTATGTATACAAATAATAATCTCCCTTTCTCCTATTTTGAACATATTTAACGACAATATAAACTTTAATTAGAATAAAATGAGACTAAATAAGCAAATAAGAAGCATTTATAATTAGACATTAATACTTAGAAGACCTTGTAAATATAAACTGAAATTTTTTTTTGTCTAACCTCAAAGAAATTTGTATCCTTTTCTATATACAGAGATTATCGAAAAAATATTGAATTTTATAACTGTAGAAAGTTAGTTTTCTATTATTTTATTATATCTTAAAACTGTTTTGATCATAATTTTTCTTTAATTGTTCTTAGTGTATTAATAAATGAAAAGAAGAATTGATGGAAAATACTCGTCTCTAATAAAGTTGTTGATAGGTGAGTATGTCGTAAAAAAAATGTTGATTAATTTTTTTTACCACTCTCAGTATGAAGATATATGTATAGATTTTTGTTTAACATTGTTTTTTTTTTCCATTTTCATCTACCTGTAGATCGATCAACGTCTCTTTGTCTTTTTGTATTTTTTAGACAAATATCAAATAAATCGACTTATAACTGTCATAAGTCTCACAAAATAGATTAACACACCATCATGATAATAATCATCTATATGAAAGAGATAACCTTCATTCTATACACAATTAACCATCAATAGAATGATTTGAAAGCATTGTGTAAACAATTCAAAATAACAGAATGTTATGAATTAATCCACGTGTATCATCATTACAGATAGTCGATGTTCTCGTTAAAATATATGAATCATTGTTGTGAATACTAAAAAAAGAAATGTTTGTGTCTAAATTAGTCCACGTACACCATGTTAGCGTTTTCAATTAGGTGAGGGAAGGTGGGGAAATTCCCTCGCCTTGTTTGAAATAATTACTCCATTCATTTTAAAAAATTTACTCGTACTAAGAAAAAAAATGACTCCGAAAAGTTAAAAGTCTTTTCTTCTTTTTTTTGATTACCAGCTAAATATTTAGACTTACTCCATAAAACTTCCCATACTTTGTCAAAGTTATATCGAAAACGCTGCACCATGTCTTATGATTCTTATAGAAACGAATAATTCAAAATACCATAATGATTATAAGATCAAAAATTTTGTCATTGAAATTTTGGAAGATTTGTTTAATTTTTTTTTTCTTTTGTTTATTATAAAGATTCAGAAGAAAAAAAATAAGTTTAGTAGTATATATATATATATACACAAAACAAACAAATAAAAAACCAAAAAGGAAGGGATTTTTATCAATATATGTATGACAAATTATACGTACATAGGTTGAGTGATGTTGTCTTCAGTTTTTTAATTTAATTGAGAAACTAATTGTATGTATGGAATCACTGTGTGAGAACAAGAAAAAAGGAAAAAAAAAAATTCGTCTTTTGTTTTACGCAGAGTTCTTCTTTTTTTTTTTGTTTTGTTGTTATTGTATATATGTACAAATAGAAGTTCAGCGAGAAAGAAAAAAAAAGAGAAAAAAAAAAATACTCCTGAATAAAACTCTATCTATCTATCTATCTATCAATCAGTAGATAATGAAAAAAACAACCGGGATATGTATATGTATGTGTCAACAGTGTGTGTGTGTGAAAGTAAAAAAAAGAAGACCTTTTTTTCTTTTAGCGTTTAAACAAAAGACGTATTGTCATTTTATGTTATATATATTGGTACCTGTTGATGAGTATGTTGATTATGTCCGTTTGAAACTGTCCGAAGTAAATGATTATTTGTATCTGGTGATGTTGTACGATAATGTTTTGAATTTTGTTGTGAAGATGATAATGATTTTCGTACATGTTTTTGTTGTTGACTATTTTGTGATAGAATACTATCAATAGAATATGAACATTTATTTAATATTGATGATGATGATTCTATTATTTTAGAAGTTGATGGTTTATCTGTTGATATTGTTGTACTTGTTTCGGATATTGCTGGTGAAATATCATCTAAAAGTGAATCATCACTATCATCAATTGTGTGATCATTAATAGTTGTAGCTGATGATGTTGAAATATTCAATTGATCATTTGTTGTATTAACCGTATTCGTATTATTATCAGAAGAATTATTATTCGTAATGTTATTTAAGAGTACATGTTTTTTTGCATCTAATCGACGTTGTCTATCACATTGTTTACGTTTTTTCTTTTCTTCAGCTTCACGTCGTTTTTTCTCTAATTCTTCTTTAGAAATGGGTTCACCTGAACATGTTACTGGATGCGCATTGTGTGGTGGCCTACCAGGACCTTTTTTAGTATTCTCCATTTTACGCCATTTAGCACGACGATTTTGAAACCATACCTTAAAAAAACTACATAATGTTACAAATAGATAAACTCGATAGATAGAATTAATTAAAACAACAACAATTTGTTTTACCTGTACTCTCGATTCTATTAAGTCTAATCGCATTGCCAATGCTTCTCTCATATAAACATCGGGATAATGTCCTTCAATTCGAGAAGAAACAAAATCTATTTATTAGATATTCGTGTGTATGAATTTTAGAAAAAAAATTTACCATCTTGAAATGCTTTCTCAAGTTCTTCTATTTGCATAGAAGTAAAATTTGTTCTTGTTCGACGACGTTTACTATCTCGATCATCATCCGATTCTAAAAATGAACAATAAATTTCCAAATAAAAAAATAATTCGGATAAAATTGTTCTAGTATACAAGGAGATCATAAAAACAAAAAAAAGTAGTGAAACATAGAATTAAATTGATCTTCTCTTCTTCCCTAGAAATAGTACAGAAATTTCATACTTTGATTGCGTTTTGTTGGCACATGCAAAAGTTCATCGATGATTAGAAATCAAAATCTTACCTTCTGCTAAATCATTATCCGACATATCATTTTTAGTATTAGTTTTGGTTAATAAACCACTATTTATGTTCACTGAGTTGAATGATGATAATCCATCACTCTTTGGAATATTTGTTGGTATTGCTGTACCGTTAGTCAATCGATTATTATACGATGAGACAGCAGCTAAAGTATCGTAGGAAAAATTTTGTTGATGAGTCTGATGTGCTGCACGTAGAGCAGCTGTGAACGGATGCATATAAGGATGATAAAAATTCATTGGAAAAGGAAAAAAATTTGGTCCACCATTGGCATTGAGTAATGTAGATGGTGGAATTTGAAGAGATGACTGTTGTTGTTGTTGATGTGATGATGGTGAAATACTTTTTGATGATGGAATAGATGGTGATGAAGAGGAAGATGATGACGATGCTGTAGACTTTGTTGTTGTAACTAATTTTGGTGAATCTAATTGAAGATTATTATCTGTATGATGTTTCACTGGACTCATGGTTCGTCTACTAATTGAATAGGACACAAATTATTTACTTGCGCCGATTAAAATTTACTTGTATATTAAAAATTAATTTAAAATTACAATCTCTCAGCTTTTTTTCTTTTTTCTTCTTTACTCTCGCTTTTTCCCTGTATTAACCAATCGATAAAAAATATTGATATGTGTATGTTTCAATCATTGGCTGTTAAGTATTATTTTCGATGAAAGAGAGAGAAATAGAGAAAAAAGAATAGAAAGAGGAAAAAAAATCAGAATATTTTAATACGTTGTTATTTGCTCTTGACCGCTAAGGGCACTTATTAATGCGATGTAAAACAACTATATTAGTTAGAGAAGAAGAAAAAAAAATGATAATGATTATACTATTGTACTAGCTATTTAAAACGGAAAAAAAATATTGAATATAATATATTTTTTTCTGAGTGACTTTTTTATGTAAGTAACGGCGTCGGGTACATGTTTTTATCCCAATTTTGTAGTTTTCTATTATTATTACTTCCAAAGCAACAGAAATACAACAAAAAAAAGAAAAATTATTGAGCCGATAAAATCATAGAGTTGTATCTATCAAATAGAAATAAAGGCAAATTTTACATTTTTTTTGCTTCTTCTTTCCCTGAAAAAATATGATACAATTGAAATAAAACTGTAATGAGAAAGAAACGATCGACAAAAATTGAAACTGTGTAGATGAAGTGTAGTTTGTGAGAGTAAATGTCCTTATCAACAGAGAGAAGAAAAAAAATTTTACAGTATTATTTTCGAAAAATGTGTAAAAATTTGAAATCTGTAGTAGTGATAGATTAAATATCTTATCATCGAGTACAAGGCGAGTAGCACGAGAGATGATGATGAATGTTTACATCAAGTAAAGCGATAGAGCTTCTAGATATTCGACATTGTAACATTATTATTGGTGTTTCAAAAATAAAGTCGATCTGTAAATTTGTCTTCAGCATTTACATAGTACAAGAAAATATATGATTATCTATAGGATTAAGCAATAATAATTTCCAGGTACAATGTCTCTTTTAGATAAAGAATAGCCACATTCTTTTATAGACAATGATTACTTCGCGAACTGAACTAATTCTGTTATTTTAATAGAGTCAAACTACTACGATTGATTCAATAATAAAAGTCACTTTTTATGACAAAGTATATAACGCTATGATAAGATGTGATAGAGAAAAATGTGTTGTTTTTACTGTTAATCTTACAGGTAATCGAATGTACTTGTTACAGCTTAATATCTCATATCATATTCGTTTTGAAAACGAAATCTTAATTTACACCAAACAAACATCAGAGGACGGGAAGCAAAGTGAAAGTGAGTGTCAAAAATAGTTGTCTCAGTTATGAAGTAGACCTCTACTCAAGCAAAAAGATTCTTTCTATCTAATTTCTCGAAGAACTTTATACAGAAAGTGCTTTGTCTACGATTTAGATTTTCGATAGGTATGTATTATATGTAATTACCTATATATATATATATAAGTCTCTAGTACTTTCCAAAATATAATCTTTCCTGATAGCGACTACTATTCTTGAATAAACTGTGATTACGTTCAGCAATTGTGAATGGTAGAAAAACTACAATGATAAAATTCTAAATTTATTACGAAGTGTTCTTGACGACCATAGATTTTACCATCAGTGAACATCGATTTTAATGAGAGACATTAATTTGCTTGACGATAGTGCGAGTCAACAATTCTTTTATTCAATGAAATTTGTACATTTATTCCAAGAAATTAGATTGAAACTACTACAAGTGAACTATGAACTAAATTGTTCAATAAACTTTATGGATGAAAAAGCTTAAAAGAATCACCGTTCAATTATGTAATCATTGGTAAAATCTATTTTATGTTACAAACAAAAAAAGTGCCATTGATTTCTAGGTCTGTTGTCTTAAAAAAAAAAATTAGATATTTGTCAATTTTGATTATTTGCTTGTGTATGTGTATATTGCTTCATAAGAGAAGGCCAAGAAAAAAAATTTTGAGCAATATCGCACATACAGACACACATCAAACAACGAATAACATCGTGTGAAACTGTTGTCAAGTAGCATTGATCGTTTTATTATTATGTAAATGTGAAATAATACTTGATTTTTATTTACTCAACACACACATACACACATATATATCGTTTAGTTGAACATATATTTGTACATAAGAGCTGAAGTGTATTGAAGAAGTTCTCTCTTTTATGAAACATATAGTGCAATAGGGAAGAAGTGAAAATCAGTCATCCGTGCAGATAATACAGTTTATGATAATGACTGACAGCAGAAAAAGCAGATGTGGAATTTATCGATTTTATTTCTCAGCTTTGATGATTCTTTAAAAAATGTATCGAATTGTTTAGTTCTAGATATCATTTCAGTTGTAATCTCTGGTTATCAAACTAAAGATTTGTTGTCTTTAAGGAAACTACCGAGTTGTGGTTTTTTTCGAATAAGGCTGAATTTGACGTTAATAACATTGGAACTGTTAAATATTGCACATCATCAAGTATGCACAAACTTCATTTGAGTGATATATTACAGTTATTTTTAAGAAAACGTATCTTTGAGTATAAAATATCGAGTTTTTCATAGTTTAAAAACATTGTAATAGTTTTACATAGAAAGTTGATATCAACGTGTCCTATCTTCATGATTGTTACTCAAATGATAAATCATCCGCATCACCTGTACACGATAGACGATGTGAATAGTTAATAAAGCTTGAAATTATTTCAAGAACATATTTAACTAAAGTAAAAAGTAAAGAAAATTTTCTTTTCTTTCTTAATAAAACAAATATGATTTTATTTTTTTCTCTTTCTTCCCTGGCGCTTCTATTAGTAAAATAATTGTTTGATTTTTGATTAAAAACGCGACACATACAACTAATTACTAGTAGGTAAACATCGGATAAACTATGTTTTCTACTGCCATCATCATCATCATCATCACCATCATTTTGTTTACGTTGTATGCGAAAAAAATATTCGTTCTCCTCCTTCTATCGGAAGTAATTAATTGTATTGATCGGCACAATGCATGCTATTAGTGTGAGTGAAAAAAAAAAGAAAGAATTCGTTATAATGTGTTTGTGCACATACTAAAGATCAAATCATCTGTTGATTTGATTATTATTATCTTACTCACTACTTAGTAGAGAAGGTGACAATTATAGAGAAGAGTAAAATGCCGCACTTTATCGCCTCAAGTTAAAAATTATATTTGTTGCATATTATTGTTTTTACATCTGTCAATTGTGAATAATGCATTAGAAATGAGATGATACGTCACCACTATTAACGAAAAAGAAGAGAGTAATATACTGTTCATTCCAAATTATACTATCGTAATTTATATAGAACCTTTTAGTTTAATATCTTGATGTATCGGTCTCTTAATGATCTGCTTTTTTTTCTCTCGTTGAAAAATCACTGATGTGTTTCTAATACGTTGATAGGTTCGGTACTAAATTATAAGTGTGCGCGTCTGACATCAATTTTATTTTTTTTCCTGTAAAACTAATTAAGTCAAATTGTCTACAATACGAGAAGACTTGCTTCGCAGTTTTTTTATTCTTTCCAAACTGTGCTTTATCTATTCAGTTCGCTATTGTTTCTTCTACTATCTCCTAATGGTAGCGGTCGCGTCTTCAACAGCGGTAAATCTCATATTTGCTTCTACTGTCGTAAAATTAATTTCAACATTTGCTCATTTTGCTGTTGTACGATAACTAATCATCGTGTAACATTGAAACGACTGAAACTTGTTCGGTTCAAAGTGCATTGAATGAACAAATAAATGGATTACTGAGAATTTTAAAATCTTTTTTTTTCGATTAAGATACCATAGGGCTTAAGGGTACCCCGTCCTCTATTCTGAAAAAGTTTAGGTGAATTTTGAGCTGAAGATATCATAATGTAGAGGGAAGTCTGGGCTACATAATGAGATCACTCTCAGTATTCTACAATCTTCCTTTAAAATGTTATGAATATTTTAAGTTTTTCCTTTAAAGCTTGAAAAAATTCAATTTTGTAGTTTCATAAACTTTTCTCGCTTCAAAAAATTTCTTATAGATAGCCTTGTAGAAGAAAATGCCCTCTTCATCACGAGACGCTTTCCAAAATTTTTCAACGATTTTTCATGGAGCCTCATGCGTCGCCGCAAATTCCATGAGGGAAATGACCAATGTACAAAATATGTTTTTCTTACTATGTGTTTTTTCCAATGGTCCATTCAATTCAGCCACATTACAACCTCCCGATAACTTGATCCAATCAACTTTAAAACTTTATCTTAAATACCAGGCAACATTCCCCAGGTGTAAATTTTTCTTTTGTTCTAACATCTATTCTTTTAGAGTTATAGGAATTTTACGATACTTTTTCAGTTTTTTTGCTATAATTGGGAAAGAAAAGATGATAGAACGAAAAAATAATCTACACTTCGGCAATGTTATCTGGTACTTCTGATAAAGTTTTGAAGTCGATTGGATCAAGTTATCGGGGAATTGTAATGGGACGATATCAAAAAACGAGTTTTCTATAGAGTTGGGAGTATATCATAAGTTTTTATGTTTTCCATATTGTTTTACCGCTGAAGTAAGCTACTCGATCTCCGATATGTCAGATCAAATAGATAAGAGAAAGAGATGGTTTGAATGAACGAATGGTGTAGATAACACCAGAATTATTTTTATCTATTCATGTCACCTGCAGTTAGTTTAGAAGAATAAACATATTTCTAAACCATTGTCATTTTTCTTTGCAAAGTAACTGGTCTTCGACCTCCTTCGCATGTTACTATATAAAGTATTTATAGATTATTCAGCACAAGTGTGCATGTCTTGACTTATTATCTTCTACGGTATAATTATTAGTCATAATAAAGGAGATGCAGTACGTATACGTACCATATATAGTACAACTATATTGTCTTTGAAATGTCCAATCACTAACTATCTTATAGTAAAAATAAGTTGGAATGTTAGAATGTTTCAGCTGGTCTTTTTTGCTCTATAGTTTCTGCAACTATGCTGCGTCATAGTTGATCTCAAGTTTTTCTTGTTCTGTTACTATTGTCTTCTCTAAGTGGAAGAACTGCATGAAACATGAATAAAATTTAGCACAAATGTGCAATTTAAAATATGTTTAACATTAATTGATTGATTATATGGTAAAAGATAAATTAGATACTATTAATAACCTAAAAATCACGCCATTTGATTTTATCGACTATGGGTGGTGATATTGCCAAATCCAGAAAATTGGTTTAACCTGAGATACAGTATTAAACTATCATCATAAGGGTGAGTGACACACATAGCCGGAAATGGAACGATTCATAATTGTTTTGATAATAATTGAAACTACAACAGCAAAAATATGGAAAAAATAAGTACCCTTTAAATACATATGATTAGAAACTCCTAGACTATCTCGGTAAGAGTCCAAGAAAGCAAAAGAAAAAATAGTACAATATCAGTTCCGGGAGAAATTTATATTATCTTCTAATATTCTTATTGAATCTTACCATCATCACAATTTTGATGGAATGCAAATTACAGGATCATCTGCGATCAAAATGTAAATAGGTGATTCAGAGAACTATAGATCCATATTTGGTATTCAGTCATAACACATTTCACATGTGAGATATTCTGATGCGGAGTTGATTAAAAAAACAACATGTACTCGTCCCATTCTATTCTTAGTCAGTATGATGCTAAACAATAACAACAACAACAATATTTGTGTTCTTCAAACTGAAAATGAGAGTGTCTATTGTAAAGGAACGAAACTCGTTGGAAAATGAATATCTCTCCTCTATCCTCATCATTTTAATACCTATTTACACAGTTATATTTCTCTCTCTCTCTCTCTATCAATTATTATTTGATTATTGAACTTTTATGTATGTGCACACATATACACACACTAAATTTAATCGTTTTCTAACAACAACATCAAAAATTATTATATTTACATGTACATATATATGCAGGATTCAAATTTCAATACGATGTTGACACTGTGCAATAGAAGATGGAGAGAATAGTTACTTTTACGTTACTTTACTACTGCTAATACTATACATTAATCACAGAAAACAAAAATGAAACCAAATATGAGCAAAAATTGAAGTAATAATTATTGAGCATAACTCCACGTTTCTACATGATTATTATAAAAATTAAAACGTTTTGTTATTGGACAAAACCAATATGTTTCTTTTTTACAAATTCTTACGACTGTCAATGATAAGTTTAGGGTACCCCCTCTTTTTTCACAAAATCTTTTATTTTGAGTCGAACATAGTAGCCTAATGTAGAAGATAGTCTGGACTACAAAACAAGATTACTCCTGGCGTTCCACGTTCGTTTTTACAAAAATTACGAGTTTTTTTAATTTTTGCTCAAGAGTCTGAAAAACGTCAATTCTTATAGTTTTATTAATTCTTTTTGTTTCAAAACTTTAAAAATTGTTCTATGCTTAGTCCAATACAGCAAAACGTTCTCGTCATAATGAAACCACTTCCAAAAATTTCCTGTGGTTTTTTGCGGAGATAGAATCATCCTCGCAACTACTCTAAAGTGACCTAGTTATAGTGTCACTTGTCATGCTCAAAACGCTGGTAGTTCGAGTGTAATTATATTACAATCACTCGCAAAATGGTGCTATTGAGCTCAAATTTTGTTTTCAACTTCAACTTTCGTTAGTTTTAATCCGTGAGAAACTTTTTAAAATCAAAACGCGACTTTTTACAAAAAATGTAGCATTTTCAAATATCTCGAAAAGAAAGTCTGTTTTTCGAAAAAAAAACATTTAGACGCGGAGATAGCATCTGAAGTATCTATGGTTAAAGTTTGGAGTCGATCAGACGTTTACTTCCAAATTTGCCATTGCCAGCAGGCGAAAAAAGAGAAGGAGCATCCTTAAACCTCAAACTAGCATTGCATCTGTTCATGTCTAACGTTCAGTTAGAGATGGTATATATGTTCAGATATGCTAAATTCTAGATGTCCAAACAGAGGTATCAAAAAGAGCCAAAGTTAGAAGTTTTTTAAAAATCGAGAATAATTTTGCAAAAAAGTTCTATTAGAGTTAATAATATTAGGTTTTTTTTACTTGTCAATATTTAGAATGGGAGTTAATGCTCTAAGGTCAGAATAAGTCGCTCAAACTGAAAATAAAGCGTCTTTACGAAGTCGAGGTAAAGTATTCTCAAATTCTGCTTAAATACTCGAAAATATGGTGGTTGTCCATCCTATTCTTCTGATCGTCGCGCTCCTGTTGTACGGTTAAACAAAATTTTCACGGAGTTATATATTTTTTTATGATTGAAAGATGGCGCCTTTCGAGTGAGATTGTAAATAGAAAATTTGAGAATTGCTAAAAATCTTTTTGCCAGCTGAGGTAATTATTGAATATCGATGACTCAATAGTTTTCACTAACTGACAGAGTGAAAAATCAGTTTTATGAAAATTTGTTTGGATCTAGAGTCCTTTGTTTAAAGTTGATTAAAAAAAGGTATGTGAGCAGTAACGAATGGAAAACTTGTTCATGAATTATCAAACGGCGAAGAACACTTAGGGATGCTTTCTTGTAAGTGTAAGGTCTGCTATAATATTTGAAAGTTGACGAACCATGAAACGATATGGATGTAAATCAGCTAACAAACCATTCGACAGATATCTTGTAGTATTTCAAATGTTTTGCTTAACTTTTTTGCTTCGATGGAAGTATTACTGAGTATAATTATAAATTTAGGCACGAAAAGTATCATATCTCAACAGATGATGCTCTTATTGTCGAAGGTTTAGAATGATACCAAAGCAAGATTAGTTTTTAGATAAAGTTCGAGCAAAATATTTTACTCAAAACACAATACTGATATTTCAACTTTACATTGTACTGTTACCTAAGTATGTATGTGCTTATAAACATTGTATAGTAAAATACATGATAATGAGATAATTCTTTACACTCAACAATGATTCCAACAAATTTATTAACTAACCCTCTCTCTCTTTATTTATTTGATGAAGTTTTTTGACAGTCGATTGCGTTTACATCTCTCGCATGATGTTCCAGTCTCATTTTCTCTTTTGTTTTATTGTAGTATTTAAAACAAAAAAGGAAGAACTGAATATAATTAATGGAAATTTGATAATGAATAATGATAGAATTTAATTGTAAGAACAGAATGTATTCTCGATTATTAAATGATGACTATCATTGAATAAACTAGAAACATGTACGTGATATTTCAACAGCAAAAAACTTGTCAATCAATTACAAATAATAAATAAAACATTTTGTAAGCCATTACAGAATAAAAATAGCAAACGTCGAAGTGTCAGACAGGTGCACTGAGATCACTCAAATGTCGACGATCTGTTCGCATAAAACTTTGAGTGTAAAGGATTATACTCATTCAGTGTAATAAAACGCAGAAACTTGGATGTTTTCACCGTATAACTTATCATTTCACCTTAGTTTCAGACGTACAACATTGTACTGCTCTCTCCTACTGTGTGAATATGGAAAAAATTTGCATAGTTTTCTCTTGACGCAATTTGACTTTCATGCACACATCATCTATGTTTATCTCATTGAGAAGAAAGAAAAATCTGTCTTTGTTTTTTCCTCTATATTTTATTTTTATGAAAAAGAATCAAATTTGAATTAACTAGATAGAAGATATCTATCTAGATTATTTATTAGTTGTTTAGAAAAGGATTCATTTTTTAATGACATGCTTCCGTTGTCTTCTTTTCGCTGGTAAATTATCATGACAGTTATAGAGAATATTAATTTAACTCTATATGGCTGAATAATAATGAGTTTGTCTTTCTTTGTTTCTTTTATAGGGCGGTACTTCTATAATCGATTATACAAATTCAACTTGACAGAAAGCAAACATCATGCGTGCATACTTATTGAATATGAATTATCAATGTTCCTATGTGAATTTCGATTTATTTTTTTGTGTCTCTAAGCAAAACTAATGTTAAAAATTGAGAAAGAGTGATCACTAAATGTTCCCAAGTGTCGTTTTTTCAACTTTGTTATGTGTGTTAATGAACATTAAGATGTTACATGCTATTAAATGATCTGAAACTAAAAATAAAGTTAAAACAGATTGCGTTAGTATTCATATTCGGAGACTGAAACAGACAAAGATAGTAGTCAAATTTAAACTCATATACTAGCTTTGATAACTATTAAAACTTATATGAATCTCACTTAGATGTTAAACAAATCTTGTATGAAGATGCATAGAACTATAGCGAAGTATTCATAGAGCAGGTTTACCCTTTAAAAATTTGGCTTTTTGTTTGGTTTAACACTGAACATAACAACATGCATGAATTCCGGAAATACGTATTATCATTCACTTTCCAAAACTTTTTACTTTCTCTCTTCTTTTTTCTTCCATTATTCTTGAGCAAATGAGTCTCTATTTATTTCGAGCACAAGGCTGTTGCATATCTTTCACATGAGCAAAAATACAGTTTAACCTATTTACAGGGTTCTATGGAAATTGGGCAATTAGAATTTGGGCACCAGAATTTTGACATTCTCCAAATTCCATTATAATTTCGACAAATTTCGAAAAAACAATGGAATTTGGACAATACTGTCGAATTTCCAAAGTTATGGATATTCTTGCAGAATTACGACAATATAAATTATTGCTGGATATTTGTCATGTCCAAACTGTGTTGGAAATTGGACATGAAAATATCCAGCAATAATTTATATTGTCGTAATTCTGCAAGAATTTCGATAACTTTGGAAATTCGACAGTATTGTCCAAATTCCATTGTTCTTTCGAAATTTGTCGAAATTATAATGGAATTTGGAGAATGTCAAAATTCTGGTGCCCAAATTCTAATTGCCCAATTTCCGCTTTACCATTTACAGTTGCTTTTTTCTACACGTTCGTTAAAGATTAGTTGGAAGTAGTACTTAGAAAAACATTCAAAGACGAATGAGTATAAATAAAGGACTGTTTAACAGTTCCCCTAGTAAATGGACTTGGGTTAAGTAATGAGGACAGTACTTGTGGACTAAATTTACTTAACAAGTAAAACGTAAGTACTTGAATAACACAATGCAATTAAATTTACTTGAAAAAATTCAGCCAAATACTTGTTCCATTTATTTTTAGTTTATATTTTATACATATTCTGAAGCTATACTGTATTTTTGTAGAACACATGCATGCATGGCTACCAGGATGATTTAACTCAGTAGAAATAAATATATAAGTTCATTTTATAAGTATATAACGATTCCCATGTCATCAGAACCGCTAAAATACCGCCGATTACCGCAGCGGTCACCACCGAGTATAATGGAAGGTTAACCTAATGGACATGTGAAATTACCGCACGGTCTACCGAACCTCGCGATACCGGTCGGTTGTATCGGCGGTATCAACCGGTATTTTGTCAGCGTGAGCAAACAGTACAGGAGTTCGAATCTAGTTCTCAGTTTACTTCTTTTTGCAGTGCGCATGCAGCGCAATGAGGTTTCCGAACGGGAAAAACTCGACTCAAGTCAAAGTGCAAATTTCGACGAGTCTCTATAACCTGAAAAAGAAAGCTTAATCTGAAAAAAAATCAAAATTTTTTGACTTTTCTGCGTTTCTTATATAGACTGACAACCGCAAAACAAAAAGGTGATTGTGTCAAAACGGTTTACCAACGGTGTTTTCTTGTACCACGGTCTGAAAACTATCGTGCGGTAACCGTCGGTAGAAGAAAAACCGTCGCTAAACTGGTTGGTATACCGAACGGTACGGTTAACCAGCGGTAATCTATAGACCGGTCGGTAACCGGCGGTATTACGAAAAAAAGTGCGACATGGGTTGATATTGTGATGTTTATATACCAGTGACCAATGCAAAACAAAAGGATGACTGACTTGTCCAAGTAATTTGCTGAATCAAGTAACGGTACTTGGTAAATTCTTGCCAAGTGCTTAACTTGTCACGTACTTCTCAAGTACTCATCAAATAATCAAGTACTTGCACCAAGTACAGCCTCTAAAGGATCGTCTATGATATTTTTTGATTCTCTCCATAACTTCTGCATAAAATGTTACTGATATTAGTCAAAATTTGAGTTTGTTAGCCTAAATCATTACTGACATATAGCCGAAACCAATTTCACAGAGAGACGTATTACCTGTCAAAACTGTGACTATTGTCTATTTGCTGTTTTTGTAAACAAAGCCTTGACCTATTGACTATAAAGCTGTTTCTATATATATCATATAGCCCTTTATTTTGTCCTAAATGATCTGTTTTACTTTTGGCTACTGAAAAGTTGTAATATTTCAACTCAGAATAAAATTGCATAAAATTAGAAATTTTTGAAGATAAAAGTTTTTTAGAGCTGAAGTAAATAAATCGTTAATAAATAACACTATGCATAATTATTGAGTTTTTAGCTCGAGGGAGTGTCAGTATGTCCGAGAAAAAATTATGGGTGTATTTAATTTAAAAAACAAAATATCTTTACATTTTATATATAGGCTAGCGAAATCAAATTTAAACCGTAACCGACTCCTAACACATATCCCATAGCTAGGAAATAGCAGCGCTCAAAATCAAACTGCTTAAAATTAAATTGTTTTATTTGATTCATAATGCTTTTTCTGGTTTCAGCAACTTGCGCTATAAACCATTAAAATCAATTAAAGGCTAGAAAGACGCAGGTACTGGAAGTAGGCAATCAAGATTGTTCACCAACTGCTTTTCTCGAGAACGATACTGTTGAAAAACTTCTTATTTTTGGAAGAGGGTGTAATGGTCTAAATGTATACCTTCTTCTGTTTTAACAAAAAGAAATATTATAAAAAAATATCAAAACCAGATTTTTTGGAGTGTTTCATCTCAACTGTTTCGACGGGTTCACTGATGCCTCAAACAAAGTTATCACATAGTGGGGTATTTTCACTAGGCACGTGGACATTAGGTTTAAACAAGTTCATGAAACTCAAAAAACTCTTCTTATTGGCTTTCTAATGTGCTCTTTCCAATGGAACACTTTTCAGAGCTGAAAAACTCGTCAAATTGTTTTTTCTAGAAATCCCAGAGTTTCCAGAAACCCTTTAACCCTTTAACCAAAACGGTTTAAAAAGTGCATATTTCCTCGAGGAAATAATTGTTCATAGGTTTTCGAGTATCCCAATTTCAAATCTAATAACAGAAAATGCTTTCAGAACGTTCCAGAAGATTTTCCAGAGAGATGGGTTTCTGGAAAATCCTTTTGTTCGGAAAATACAAGATAACTCCTTTTATAGGTTATTTCACATGCCGATTTCAATAAGACTGAGTAAAACCTCGCCACTATTCTGCTTAGGGCTCACCTCCCTCCTGGGCTCTTTTTTTGTTTTGTATTACCCATCGAAAAAAATAATCAAAATTCATGCAGGATCCCGCGAGACTTTGCGTAGGATCCCAGTTGTCGGTATTAAAATATCTGGGGATGTTTCTTACCTTTACACAGGATTTTTATTCTGCCAGCCATGACGGAATCCTACATAATTTATGTAGGATTAGGTAAGAAACATGGTAAGACTTTTTAACTTATTCAATTTGTATAGTTATAATCTAAAAACTTCGATAAAAACATTGAGAACTTGAAGTTAATATATTAAGGTATATGTTTTTCAGAAGTTTACTGAACACGAGAAAAGCTTTTATAATTTTAGAAGAAAAAGATGCAAAAGTTCTTAACTTTCCAAAAATAAAAGTACAGACAATACCTCGATTTTCCACTTAGTTTCCGTTTTTTTCACTCCAGAAACATTTTTATTTGAAAAATAAGGTTGGATTTGGAATCAGCGCAAAAACTGCATCGAATGTTGTGTCTTTCAATACTATTGGAGTAGAAAATTTGTAACCGTCGTGGTGCTGATCGCGGTGCTTAAAACGCTCTAAAAAAACTAATGTTTCAGAGCATTTTTCGTGCACTACCGGCTACAATGACGTTAAACTACGGGAAAAATTATGTTAACAACACTTGCAAAAAACCGCTGAAGCAGTAGGATCCTCAAGGATTCTTTTCTAAGTAAACCATGCAGAAGCTTTTACATGCGTTTCTCGGGTATATCTCGCAGATTCTTCACTTTACATGCCCTGCGGAATTTTTTCCTCCCTGTTATCACTTGTAATACACAAGATATCTCACTACGCGAACCCTGCAGGGTCTGTATGATTTTATCTCGGAGAAAAGAATATCATAGCTCAATGTCTTCCGCTTTGTGCACGACAAGATCCTTTTTTATAGTACCAAGATTTTCGAGCTAAATTTTAGACATACGTTATCTCACTAACTGTGACACTTAGAAAAAACTTCTAATGGCAGAAAGATCGAGCATTTGCCGAAAATCTTGCTAAAGTGCATTTTTGTTTTTTTGCCTAATGGTCACGTTGTTCCCCACTGTGTATCACCCAAAATACTCAAATATAACATTTCCTCTCACTTGCACACACAATCAGTAAAATCATATTATTAATTTTTTAGTGAAAATAATGGCGCGAGAAAATGAAACTGTATGCTAAACATTAACATAATCAAATAAAAGTAAAAATATAAAATTATTTTTTACGCAGATATACTTCATCAGCCAGTTGATTATCCTTATTATGAAAGTACATAAAATGTAAATCAGTTCTATTGACAATAAATTGTGTATAGCCAAATTCTTGATCATGATATTGACTCCATGTAGCATTTGAATATTGACCATCATCTAAATTCTGACCTGCCATTCCAATAAGTAAATGTACAGTACCATTTGGATTACATTCATTTCGATACATTTGGCATGAACGTTCATAACTGTGTTTATGTGCAAAAATGTTTATGTCAACCTGATATTTATAGAGCAATGGTTCTAAGTACAACTGCAACATTAATTTAATAAGATCAGCTTCGTCCGTTTCACTTGCGTACATTGGACGATGACTAGCAGTAATTATCCATGGTGTTACTGCTCGGTCAACCGATCGTAAATCATTTTCAATCCACAAATATTGATCGGATGCACGAGTAAAATTGTGTTCAGTCGAAAACATGAGAATGTGTACGGAACCCAAATTAAAACTGTACCAAAACGGACCATTTCCATTATCAGGCATAGAGAATCGATGAACAATAGGCACAGCGCACTCGCCTCCTGAATCATATCCATAATCACCCCTAAAAAATATCCGTTGTACAACTACTGTGTACATTCTAAGATTACATACTTACCATTTTGGTCGAAAACCACCATCTCCCGGTGCATGACTGGGATCCTTCTGTCCACCTTGTACATGATCATATTCATGATTACCCACTCCCAACATGTACGGCACCGTTTGAGCTATTGGCTGTATTTCAGTCATGAATCTATCCCATAGAGCTCCGATTCCTCTCGCATAACTCACGTCACCAATATGTAAAACCACCGCAATATTTTCACCTTGCAAAACTCTTTCATGAACACGATCCATTGTTCCTGCTGCACCTGTTTGTACAGGACTCACCCCCATATCACCATAGGCAATAAAACTGAGTGTATCAGATGCCCCATCAACTACTTTCGATATAAAATGAATTACTGGTGACCATCCTTCAACTTCATTACCAACACGATAAAAATAAATTGTGGCCGGCATCAAATTCTTTAAAAGAATTGTGTGAATATAACCGGGATCAATGAAATTTTGTGGACCAGTAATATTTGCTTTTCCTTCACACATGTCTGATGCAGAATAAGTATCTGTTGTACCTGTTTGATTAAACTGGAGTTGAGATGGATCTAAACCATACTGAATTTCTGGTGTATAAATATTAGAAGATGTTGTATACATGACAATCATTTCATCATCATTGGACGTGTAGGAGAGATGTATTCCCGTTGGTTCATTATAATTAATTGGATGAATTATTGGACTTCCAGCTTTATATGTGTAATTTCCTGTACAATTTTGGCGTTGATAGTAGCGAAATTCTAAAATTCGTCGTAAATTAATCATTTCCCAATATTGGTTACCTTCTACTTCTGTCGTATTGCCAATAAATTCATAATCTAAATAGCTACACGTCAAATTAACAGATATTTCGGGAAAAAAGACGGCTATGAAATCATCAGCACATGGTGGTGTAGACGTTGTAGATGTCCAAGTCACATTGATTATGTCATATGCATTGTAAGCTGTGGAAGATACTTCGAGGATAATGGCATTTGAACTATCACTTACACCTGTACCACGTTGACAACTGTACGGACTAGGCATATCGTGAAGTTGGGAATGAACTTTACCAAATGGACCATTGGCATTTAAATGATTATCATCACACTCAATCAGACAGGATAACAAGGAAATAATTATGAGAACTAAAGACAAGCAAGTAAAGTCAAAATTGGCAGGATATTATTAGATCATATTCAAGAGAAGTTGTCTTAAAAAAATACTGTCTCAAGTGTTTTTAACATTATATAATAAAAGGGTTTGAAGTAAGAAATATAACATGTTTTCTAGTCTGCTTCTATTGTAAAACTACAAGTTCTTTAAAAAAAAACACATGACTTACTCGTGAATTTTATTTGAGTGCGCGTTGAAATTGACATTATTACATAACAATCTTTTGTCGCAGAGTAGTTTAATGTATTAACTGTCTTTTATTTATGAGTTTCATCTACATAAACACAAAACCTTGATAAAATGATAAGAGTCACAAGAAAGAAAATGAAAGCTGAGCCTTTCATATTTATAATGCTTTAGGGATAGATAAAGAGCAAAATGGTGCAATTTCCAAAATCAGATCAATAGTTCTAAATAGTTATTTGTACGGCTACTTCCTATTGATCTTATAAAAAAAACGGCAATAAAGAAATACGTTGCTCAGGATCTCTGTAACTAATTCTGTGAAAAGAACTGTAACTATTCCTACTCATGTGCAACTCGTCGTGTACGATCCTAGAAGATATAATGTTTTCTCGTAAAATTCTATCATGAGATCTTATAGTGTGATCTGATCAATCAAGACTATATTTCGAGAAGTCAAGACCTTGGACAGCTAGCTTAAAGACTAGCTTTAAAGGTAATTTCTCAGAACTATGCAATTTTGGAGGCAAATGTCACTTTGTCTTTGAATATATTGCAGCCGTTTCACTGTTGTGTCGCAGCTACAAGAACAACTACCTTCATACATTGTTAGTTGTATCAGCTGTTACACATGATTGCATTAAACAAAGCTTGAAAATTATCTCAGCGTTATGATACTAAAACTATGAGCACGCTGCAGATAATCCTCAGTTCCTTTTCTGAACATTATAAATAATTTCTTTGATATCTTTTACTAAAAATATTATTAAAAAGTTTTTAATGTATAGACAGACTTTAAGAGCCAGCTGTTATGCTTAGTTTTGTTCTACGTACTTCAAATAAGCAACGTTTTTCATCTCCGTTCTTTTATTCTGCACCTGAGGTAGATTACATCTATGGTTGAGTCACAGAAAGAGAAAAAAAAACACGTTTGACACACGTACGTATGTTGCTGTTTATTCACATAGTGAGTGAATCAGAAATAAAACAGAAAGAAAAATAGTAGTTCTTTTGGCAATGGCCCATTAAGAGCAATTTTATTGGTTTTCCGATAAAATTAATCATACTAAGTTGAGAAAGCAATTTATTTTTCAAAACAATATAGTGTTCAAGGATAAGCTCATTTAATTTCACCAAATAGCAAATAACGAACCATGCAAGAGTAATTTGTTGATGACACTTTTATTTTTTATGCTATTTTTCAAGACCTGTGACTGTTGATATTGTTTCCAGAAGTAAGAACTTTAATGGAAAATAGTTTATCGACTATAGAAATAAGCATTCGAAAATGTTATTCACGCTTGACAGTATTCAGATGTCAATCAATGAAAACCCATTATATGTTGAAGAAACAGATCCCACGTTCGTTCCATATCGCAAAGTAAATTATTTTTCTGTCTGTACCAATAATAACACATTTTAAAACTTGGTTCATTATAAAAAAAACAGATATTATGGACAAACCATATACACTACTAGCTAATTCTGAAACTAGTTCGCTTGATTCAAAATGATCTCAATTACTCATCGTCAGCTGTTGTAATACGTCGATTCAACACTGAGATATAAATAATTCTTATTGCGCACAATCAATTTTGATAGTTACAGGGTTCGTATTAGAAAAAAACAAAAAGTAGTAGTAGTAGTAGAAGTAGAATTTTGAACTCCGTTATGATAGGATTTATATCAGAAACTAGGATAAATGTAATCGATTAATACGTGAAGAAGTTTTGAAAACTGGGATTTTAATATTTTAAATGTTATATAGTGTAAAGGAATATTGGAACTGAATATATAGAAGAGAATTAAATTCTGTATCTTTTGATACTAAAAAGATGCATTCACAATAGATTACATATCAATAATTTTTCCGTTTCGAAAAAAGTAAAACAACATAGAGAGCTCAAAATATCCCAAAAGCAATCACATAAAAGTCATTACATCATAAAGTTACTAATAAAATGAAAATTTGTAAAAACCTAGAATAATCAAATATTTTTCCGTAAAATTTTCTAGAAAAAGGAAACAACCTGAAAAAAGTAGGAAATGTAAAATAAAATTCCGAAAGTAGGGCAAAGTAGGACGCTTTTAGTAAAAAGTACTACGAAGCCGGCATGGTTATTTTCAATAATTAAACTTGATCTGGCAGACTAGTTTGATAATAGTAACAAAATTTTGTAAGAAAAATACTTGACTTAATGAACTAGAAAGTAATAAACTGTTGCAAAACATAGCATAGTTTAAAAAAGAACCTGGAGCCAGTTTCATAAAAAAACTTAAGTCTGACTTAAGTCAGAAAAGACAAAGAACTTTTTGGACTTACGTTCATTTTTATAAAACTGACTTCTGATTGTTGCTCACTGTTAAGCAGCGTTTCTATTCGCTTTCTGAGAAACAGCGAAACTGCGTCATCTATTCGGAAGCCTCAATATAAAAATACGATTTTGATGTCTTTTTAATGAAGGTGACTATTTTTCTCTTGACTATTTTCACTTTTTCCTTCTATAATCGATTTTCGAGAAATAAAGGTTGGATTATCAAACTTGATTCGCTTGCTTTTGGTCCAATATGCACATCCTTCGCACATTGACACAGAAAAAGAGCAGAGAAAGAGAGAGAAGAGAGAGACCAATAAAATATAGCTCTCGAACAATATAGCTTACTATAAATGAAGGGTAAAGAAGAAAGGTTTCAAAAACTGAGTTTGTTGCCTCTGAACGTTTACGTATACTTTAGAGTGGTCTAGTTTCTTTGTTTACCATGTCTGTTACTACTGTTTTTACAACCTCTGTTGTGAATAGAGAAACTTTTTTCGCAATGTTGAGTGCTAAATAGCTTTTATATTGCTAACAGCGTTCTCATGATTTCGTTGCCACGCTGAGCATGAAAACAGTGTACGTAGGTGGCTGGCTAAAAAAGAATGTTGTGCCTGATTTTTATCGCGCTTGTGGTTGAGCCTATTAAAAAATCAATCAACGCCTAATTGTCTGTAGTCGAATCCTATGTTAAACGAGTGAGAAAAGGATATGGAGAACAATCAAGATAAGCTGAAAGTAGTGAGGAGCTGTTCTAATCTTCCCATTTTACTTGCGATCGATTTATGTTTCTTGGATTCAGATCTGTTTCAACAAGTGTGGAGAAAATTAAACTCTCTCATTCGCACTTTTTCTCTTGTTATTTTTTTCCAGAGCCAAATTATTTCCTTTGTCACCTCAGACCTCCCAACGATTGATAAACGTGACTTCGCTTCTTGTCTTGTTGAAGTCTGTTTTTGCAGTTTTATCATCCACACTAATCGTTCTTACATTATCATCATTCACGTTCGTATACTATCCGTTGTAAACGTTTTTTCATTATTACTGGTGCTTCCTTCGTTTTTTTACTCATCTATCATCTTCCAGAATCTATTCTCAGTTTTCTCCATCTTCATTCAAATCAATATTAACCATAAATCTTTTACAGTAATGTTTCAGTCATGTTCTTAGTCAATTCTATCTTATATTAGTTTCAATTTTCTTTTTCATTGATTTTGTTTGTGTTTCTTCTCTTTTATTTACTCTATATCTGTTGATCTGTTTGTCTAGCTTTATTACTGCTCATCACTTCTGTTTTCTTTTGTTTGTCTTGAATCATTGATACTATAGATCGGAGTCTTTGATGAATGTCATTTTTTGCTGAATAAATATGATCAACTACATACAACATAGCTAGTCGAGCAAGGAGAGTTGAGGTCGAATCAACAAAGATATCAATAAGGTTCGAAGCCAGAAATTTTGCATTTTGAACTTAGGACTTAACTAGGAGTTATTTATAGCGTTTGTCCCAAAGTCCTTTACTGTTCAGAATATAGGCAAGCCTTCTACAGCATAGAGTATGAAAATTTTTTACAATTCATTGCACGTAATTCATTTTAAAGTATAAGATGAGTGAATTAAGTTGTTATGTTCTGTATTGCCAAAAAAGACCTACAACAGTTAAGGTTAGGAGCAATTTGACGAAATACATTCGAAAGAATTGGAAACAAACCATGTAACATTGATGTTCGCTTGTATTATACCGATCATTTATGAAGAATTGCTTGCGTTAAAATCAGAATCCGGCTATTATCAATAGAAGTATCAAGCGTGAAATGACGGGACCAAAAATGTCACTATGAAGTTCCTTCTGCATCTTGATCTTGTTCTGCAATATGACTTGTCGGAAAAAGTGAGCTTAAGTAGCGTGATTGGCAATTTTATATATTCTGCTCTCACTTTTCTTTTGAACTTTTTAATGAATGTTCAACAGAGCAAAAAGAAGAGTGTTTGCTTTTTGCTTATTAGCTTTTTTTTGTTTTGATATTATATAATATGACAGAATAGTTCGATTGTTTTACAATCATTGTAAATAAACGATCGTGATCATCTTTTTCGTTCAACTTACTGCGTCCTTATCTGCTTCGTTCACACTAACAAGTCATCACACCGATACCGAAAGATTATGTTTTATTTTCTTTACTGTAGCCTAAATTTCACTTATATGTCGCTTTAGATTCTAGACACTTTCTTCATTGCCCGATATTCATATCTTTTTTTTAAACTGTATGCTGTAGGCTTCACTGCAGGTACTTACTTATCGCTAAAAAAAGAAACAGGATGCGCGTACTTTAGATCGAACTAAAGTAAAGCAATGACTGTTCGTTTTGCAATTTATTGTAAGAGAAAGTTATTACAACTTTTTTTACCTTTTGAAAGAACCGTTTTTTTTTCAATCTGACACAGGCTTTGTCTCTGAGAACAATGTCGTACAAAAACCACGGTTGTAAAATTATAAATATTCGTCAGTTTCGTTTCCGTTTTTGCTCTTCCTTTTCTTTTGTCTGCCATTTTGAGTTAAGTATTCAACAACCGTTACATTTTCGGCTTAGTTCTGCTTTTGAATCATTATTAATATTCTCCATTGTGTCAATATAAATATTGGATAATGTAATCTGTAGTTTGCCTCATTTTATTCCAAACTTTGTTATGATTGTATACTATTTCAGTTATCTTCTTGTAAACAGAGAATATTATCCCTGTAGAATTGTTTTGTTGTTTGATAAAAATATGTGGATTTATTTTTAGATATGAACTTGATCTAGTCATTTACTTATGCACATATTGTTTCATAAAAAAAATTTTATTATTTTTATCACAGTCAACAATACGATGGTAAGTTTTCAGTATTTTTACTATGTATACAACTTGTTTACAAAGAGAGAATGAATAAAAGAGTTTCTATTCTATCCTATGCAGCGAAAAATATATCTTCAGAAGAGACAAATTTGAAGACGTATAGATAGGGAAATTGTTATGAAATAGTCAAGAATGTTGTTTGTAAATTAATCTAACGAGGAAAGGTTCCCAAGTGGATCTTTCAGATTTTTATAAAAATTTATCTATAGAATGGTAGAATAAAATGTGCTGTTCACAAATTTGCAAACCTGATCTGCCCAATCTAAATAGCTGCAAAAAATGCAAACATTTTAGTAAAAAGAGAAGTCAAAAATTGCACTTGTTAAAAATATTATAACTTTTGATAGAAATGTCCTCTAAAGTTATAAGTCATCTTATTTTGTAGATAATGACTTGAGCGACAAAATAGTGTTTACTTCTTGTTGACTTAATATACGCGAGGTATAAACTTATTAAAAGAATTTTCATTTTTTACACTGTTGATAAAGTATAATCATTCCTCCTTTTTTTCAGGCTTTTTCTGATAGATTTATAACTGTTATAGAGATATTAGATATGTGCTGTTTAGATTGGGTAAATGAGGTTTGCAGATTTGTGATCAGCGCACGTTACTCTACCATTCTAGATATATTTCATAAAAATCTGACAATTTCACTTGGAAACGTTCCCTTGTCGTAAAGATAAATTGAAATGTTTAAATATTTTACGAGTTCTGTGTGTATGCAAAACATAAAATCTGAATAAGATTGACTGCAATTGGAGTTCTAATCTAATAGAATCATCTTGTTCTGATATAGAATAGATATGATCAATTTTTATTTTCTAATTCAGTTCATCGATCATTCTTTGTATATACTGACATATGATGATGAACCTTGACGTACTACTAACCATTTATGCATACGTTTTAATCCATTTGTTCTCTAATAATAATAATAATAATAATAATAATTCATAAAAGAAAACGAAAAAAAAAAAGAAAAAGGAAGAACCTTATTGACAAGGGCATATTTTCTCTCCTTTTTTTCGTTTAACGACCTTGTGCTGTTCATTTATTTTGTTCACTATAATCAAGTATGTACATACCATAGAATACAGTAGAAGAAATGTTTGACGTCACAGACATTTAACTGTTCCAATGTCTCGGTATGTGATCTTATTCCGATAGCTATCATTTTTATTCTACGTATATTAAGGTCGGATATGTGTTGATGTTTCATATCCTTTTTTTTTTCTTCTTGCTTCTTCTTGTCTTGTCGTTATATAAAAAGATCAATATCCTTTAGGGTTAGAAGCGAACACATTAGAGAAAGAGAGAAAATCATTATCATTATTATCATATCATATTGTTTGTTTCACACTACAACTCCTACAAACGAAACATATTTAGATTTGGCTTGTCAACACACTAAAATAGATTACGATAATGTAAGTTTTGATAACTTTTAAAAAGAAAAGAAAACAACAGCAACAATAAATATCTACTTTGAATCTTATTCGTTGTTGTTGTCTAGACTACCGGTTACCTCTTTTTGTTTAGAGGGAATAGAATAAAAATAAAAATTAATGAACATTCAAATAAATCAATCACGTATCGTTGTTGTTTGTATTAAAAAAAAAAAGAAGAAAAAAGACGATTAACCTTGACCATAAGTTTCTCGTTATATAAAAATGTATTTTTCGACCTTATACATTATATTTTTGTCAAATATATATGACTTTTTGTATGATCTTCTCATTTTCATTTTATTTCATGTTTGATATATTCTTTTATAACTTCCTAAAAATTGAAAAAACTAAATCACATCGTATAATTTTAGCAGGTAGAAGAAGAAAAAAAAACGAAACAAATAGAGTAGCTTAAATCTCAGAAGAGATGGTAAGGAATTTGATTTTATCTATGACTAAATGTTAATATTTTTGAATTTTTCGTCACCTTTTTCTCTCTTTCATTATGATTATACGACTAAAATTTAAAAATAAACCTATGACAGTTTGAATATTTCTTATGCATTGTTACTAAATTTGAGTTTAATTTTTATCAGAACATCCGTCTCTACGTTATTAATGCGACTAAACCATTTTGATCTATTTCCTCTATTCTTTAACATAAAGTCTATTTGTTTACTATTCAATAGTAATTTTTTATACATCTTATTAGCTCTCTATATCGTTGGTGTGTAATGTATTGCTTGTGTTTTTCTTTCTATTTCAACACCCAACAACTTTATCATTACACAATTATCAACACATATTGATATCTGTTTTTTTTCCTCGACATGTGTCTACAGTCACGTCCCTTTTTATAAATTATTGCAAGGAGTGTGTACTCTTTTTCATTTTTTTTTCTCTTTCTCTTTCTCTTTCTCTTCTCTTCTTTCTTTTTTCTTTTTTGGTTTAAGAAAAAATTAGTACAATGTCATCTCAATATAGTCTAATAATGAGATATACACACACACACACATACAATTGTGTGATATTGTAAAGGAGCGTTTTGTTGTTGCGAGAAAATAAATGAATAAATCGTTATTTTGTTTTTCTTTTTTTTATTCTGCTCCTTGATCGTCAATTGCTCGATAATAATAATCTCATTATATTATTATTATAATTATTTATGTTATTTACTAAATATTTTTTCATTAAGTGATTAGATACTTTTTGTGAACAAAAATTGAAAAACGGGAGGGGGGTGTTTATTAAAAAAAAAAGAAACAAATTTTTTCTGTAACGTAAGTAAAATAAAATTTTTAAATAAGAATTATTGAATAAATGTTTAAATAAAATATCAGAGTTAATAAGATGAAATTTTGAGTTAATTAATGATTTGACAAAATCAGAATTACAGATCTTCTTAAAATATGTAATAAGGACGTTCATAAGAGAAGATGTTTAGAATCATAATTTTGATGTTTTATAAACAATGAAAACAAAAATTTCGTTTTGTAAATAATTTGTTGTTGTTTGTATTAGCCACAAAAATCAAACTAAAATCAACAGTTTTTTATCATTAACGTCATCATTATCTGGTGTATAGGAGATGTTTCGTGTGAAGGTTGAATTCACTAGTATGCCGAAAGAGAAAATGAAGAATTTTAAACATGAACTTAAGAAAGTTTCAGATAGATAAGTTGAATAAGACTTTGTATGCCCAAACGTTTACAGGTACAACGAACGAAAATCATTGGTTTTCGATTAATATTGGCACCAAGGTCACTTAATATTAATTAAACTTTGAACAATTTCATACTGACCTAGGCTAACTGAGAATTTTTTGTAAAGCATAGAATTATGTCGAAAATAAAAATTGAGTTTTATATTTAACTTTAATTTTTTACAAGTTTTGATCTAACTGTGAAAAAATTTCAATATATGATAGTGAAGATTTTGACGTTTTTTTTCTAATTCAGTCATATTTTAGACCTTCAACTTAATTTGACAATCTTTTTACTCTTCATTTATACGAGATAATTCGTATTGATCATATCATAATTTTATCATCACGGTTAAGTTCTTTAATTAAAATTGTTTTTTATCTATCATATTTCAAGTTATTAAAAGAAAATGTTAGTTGGAAAGGTTTTTGCTACATACAGAAAGCAGAAGTCTGACTGTTGTTTTGAGTTTTTATTTATTTATTTTTTGACCAACATGCCCAAGCACAGAAAAAGCATCGTGTATCACCCAATACATCTCGGTGGGCATTTTACTGGTCGACGCATATAGATGGAGATAAAGTGATGGAGATTTTCTCTCGATGCAACTAGATAACATTGCCCATGAATTGACATTTTCAACGGGAAAAACTTGGTGCATTCAAATATACTGAGCAATACATCGACCGATGCAGCTAGCTAACTTGATGTTCTAGCTGGAATATCTAGATAAAAGAGTAAAAAATATCGACCGATACTTCAGCTAAAGCATCTAGATATTTCGATTGGAGTACTTTTGCTTGGTTCCTTTCAAAAAAACACAAAGAGATTAGCGATTCATTATTTCTTGGGTAAGATTGTTTTTATGGAGATATACATTTCTGTGGTGACAGTATCCAGACCATAATAACCAACAACCCGCTATTGATATTAGATAGAAATGATGATCTAAAACATATTTTGTTGTTGTTGTTTTCATGTTAATGTTGATAATCATGTTTTTTTTTCTATTTTTTTTGTCTCTCTCTCTTTCTCTCTCTCTCTCTCTCTCTCTCTCTCTGATGTCCAGACATGTTTGATTTACTCAAAAATGACTATGTACGTGGTTTTGAACAATAGAAAATATTTTCGTTATATGTAATCGAATCCGACAATCCCATTATGAACAGATTATGTACTGATTATTCGACACAATAACTTACTCTATGCTTTTAGTTTTATTCTTTCACTTTCGAGATCAATGCTGCAATTTATCTTTTCACGTAATAATATAAAATAATCCCACTTAGATGAGAAATGAGAGAGAATAAATAGCAAATTGCTATTTTCTAATCGCTAGTACTATCCATTTGATAAAAGACTATTTTTTGGATATTTTATGAATGACGTCTGAATAATAGTCGTTTTTCTAACAGTTCGAATCAAATCTATACGAAAGTAGATAATCTTAAAAACGAATGGAAATATAGCGATCATAGTACATATTAAGGTAGAATTTATACTACCGAACAGAAGCGAGAAAATCTAAGAAAAAGTATTTTTTAGAGAAAATAATCTCTTTGAGACCACATTAAAAATATGCAAAATTCATTCAGAATGCGATCAATAGCCTATAAAATGAATATTCTTTCTACTTCTGCGCTCTACATACGATAATGATATGAAACTCGCAAAAGTTTACAGAAAAAAATGGCTGGCTTTTAGATGAAAATATGTGGAAGAAGTTTACTGTCATGGAACAGTCCGCTTGCCCGGCTAACTCTGTTACCGGAATGACATTCTGTGATGGTTTTTGGCCAGTTTGTTTCTCTTATAGTTTTCGAAAAGTGAGAAGTTCAAAGATCTGAAACATCTCGGATTAAAGAGAAAAGTATGCTAAAGGTTTTGAGACGTTCCAGCACTCTACACATTCTATGACAAAAGATATAAACTACTGGAACATCTAAAAAGCTTTTGCACACTTTTCTCTTTAATCGGAGATGTTTCAGATCTCTGAACTTCTCGCTTTTCGAAAACTATAAGAGAAATAAAGTGGTAAAAAACCGTCAAGGGATTTCACTCCTATGACAGAGTTAGCTGGTCAAGTGACAGTGCTTTTATACCTTTTCATCTCTCATCTTCACTTAAAACAGATCAACTATCACGAAACTTTTAGTAATTTATTTCTTCCATCAAATGTGTCTTCTCGATTTTTTTCATTTTTATTCGAATACAAACTTTATCACAAGTTTGCACCACTACAAACTTTGTACCACAATCTTTTCATACATTTTTATGATCTTTTACCTTTTTGCAAATTCGATCCAGACTATTACAAAAATCGCTATAATCCAGAAATCATGATAGCTAGTTCTTGGACATGGATATGCACCGGTTCCGGTTATCGCTTAATAACCGGAACCGGTGCATGCCTACTTGGACGATTTCGTAGAATTTTAGAAGAGATCTGGTGGTACTAATCTACCTCTATGACAAAGAAAATATCCATCGTACTTTTATCAAGTAATAGTTTTGTTATTGTCAGATCACTGAAGTAAACTGCCTACAGGTAGTGGATCTGAAGCTTATTTTCTCCTAGATTTATGCGGTATTCGATCATACAATAGTGAAAAACGAAGCTTTTCATCTGTTTTCTATCGAACAGCATTCATAAAACAGAAGTCAGTTGAAAAGTTGTTGTGGCATTGGAATGTCAACTGTCAAAGTTGATATCGAGTCTCGATACCAATGTCGTTTGTTTTTCAATGTCATATTTAGTGATTTCGATAGATACTATCTTTGCACTGACACCGTTTGTCTTTGTGTGTAGTTCGAATACTTTTTCCATCATTAACTTTTGCTTTATAAAGTAATCAATTTGATATTTTTCGTAAGGTTGGTTTAGTTCTTCTTATATGTACTTAGAGTCTAGAACAGTTATTACTGTGTAATGATATAAGTAACAACAGTCGTGTGTATACATGTTCTTTCCCAGATATGTACGATATGCAATTGCACCGGTTTCAATTACGGTTTATTGTTGTTATTTTTTGCGGTTGCTTTCTATTTGTGGCTAGAGAAAACAAAAAACCACTACCAGGTACAGTTAAGTACAATTGTCTATGAAATGATCTGTTATTATAAAAAAAGAGAAAAACTATTCGATTGACAAAAAACGGAAGAGTTTTTTTTTTCTTCTTTTTCTTTTTTATTGAATAGAGTCGAAGTGCGAGAAATACTGAATAAAAAAACGTTCTCAATATTAAACTTTACTCGGAGCTTCAAGATACAAATAAAAAAATCAATTGATGTAAATGTGTCTTGATGTGTTTCACACCTTAGAATAATATGAAATGATACACATAAATTTTTCTCTTCAATTATGTGTTCCTTATGTGTGTTCGTACGTCTAATACGTATATACAGAGACTTTTTTTTTTTGTTTTTTCGTTCGCTGCCAGGCTACTTTTTTTATTGTCATTATAAGACGTACATCGAAGTTCAATTTATATTTGATTGATTTCTTCTCTTTTTTTTTTATTGTAACGAAAGAAAGAACACATTACTCGTTTTCTTTGTCTGTGTCTTCTCTCTCCATGTGTTAATTGATTTCTCTTATAGTAGATTAATTTCTCTTCTACAACATTGAACAATATATTTATTTTTTATTAATAATTACCTATAATTCGAGATATATGCAATTTAATCGCTCACTCTCAAAGAGTAAATTTGAAAGACGCAGACGTCTGACTTCTAATTACATTTTTAATATTATTTCATCAAAAATATAAAATTGAATAAAAAAGGTATAACGACTATTTTGAATGAAAGTCTATTTTCACGATTCTTGACATTCAATAACTATGTCTATCCAAAAATATTAGTTTTTTTTTAAATAAATTGTTATTACTCTGGTAATTATAGGGAAAAGACCTTCAAAAAAAAATGTTTAATATGCGTTTCATTGTATGAAAGATTAGACATTAAATTGCTGTTTTTTTTGAGAAACCATCCGTAACACACTGATACAATTTTCAAAGAGTGTGAAGATCAGAGTTTTCCATTCAGGGTGACATGGGAGTATTAATCCCTTGCTGAAATTTCTGATGTGTTTTTTCGTCGTTGAAAATATGACATAGGTGAAAAAACTCTTTATGACGAATTGTTGTCTTAATTTTTCCCGTAGATATTTAAAAAGGAGGACATCTTTTTTGACTGCGCGAAAGTCTGCCTTCTCTAAAGCATTTCACATGAGATTAAAATTTTTCAGAAGCTTTTCGTCACAATTTTCGTCCTCCTTCCCCCTCCTAACTAAAAAACAATCGAAACTCTGATGTAGATTGTGTATCGATTCATCTGCTAATATAATTTTCTAATACAACTTGAAATATACTGCTACTGTTCATCTTTGATAATATAAATAGTCTTGCTTTTCTGTTGATTACGGGTAAATTGTCAATCGAACACCTAGATGGACATCTCGTGCACTTTTAGATAGCAAAACGAATACATTAGCTTATGGATTCTAACGTAACCCTTGTAGATTCGCCTTATGTCTCCGTTGTATAGACAGGATCTTGGCAGACTTTTCTGCATCCTGTTATTGTGCAATAGTAATATGTGGTCTATTTATAGGGACAAAAAAGATATAAGAACAGAGAGGGAGGAAATATTATTGAACCAATAAGTTTCTAAATAATTGACAGACAAATAGAAAAAGTGAAGTGGTTGAATAGTTTAAACATGTACAGAGAACTGAAACTAAGCCGCTAGCTCTTTGATCGATCATTGGAAATATTCCATTTGTTGGTTTAAAAAGAGCGTTTGATAATGACGATGAGAAATGTATGAGTAATTAAACAAATAGTAGTTTTAGATGAAATTATTTTTATTCATGAAATAACGTATAGGATAAAAAAAACATTTAGTTAGAAATTTAATTAAAAATATCTTTTACAAAGAAATTTTTAGTTTATTCATTCATAGAACGCTGAAACAAAAATAGCAAGTCATGATGAGTTTGGCATATATTTCAGGCATATAAGTTTCGTATCATCTCTGTTAGTTAGGCACTTGATAATATTTATTTATTCAGCAAAAATGAGTTATTTATTACAAAATTTTAAAAATATATTATTCGAACGTTTCGAGTCACCGACTCATCATTAGAGAAAATTTAGTTATATACTAAATTAAGTAAAAGTATATGACTAAATTTTCTTTGATGATGAGTCGGTGACTCGAAACGTTCGAATAATATATTTTTAAAATTTTGTAATAAACAACTCCTTTTTGCTGAATAAATAAATATTATCAGTTTACACAAAGTCCTGCCATTAAATATCCATATTCATTTGATTACGGACTTTTTGTTCATTGTTTATTATTTCATTCGAAAACTAGTGTTCAAAAAGCCTTTTTTTTCCCACTATCGGTGTCCATGGATTTAAATTTTATTCTTTTCAAATACAAGAGAAAAAAAATCGATTATAAAGCCTAAATTATCAGAAAATACCAGATCAGTTTTTGTATAAATGTGAACTCTAACACACAAATTTAGATTTATAGTAAACGCTTTAATAGTCAATTGTCTACAGAAAATTATTGATCATTGAGAAGACGTTGTACAATTAATTTTAAGTATATTTGCAATCTCGCGCTCCTTTGATCTTATTATTATCAACATTACATAATTGAGAGAGTAATAAAAATTTTTGTATTTCCGTACTTATCACCTTAACGCTATCCTGAGAAAAAGAAGAAAAAAAACTGAGAGGAAATTCAATGTACTTATAATCAAAATTTGTTAAAACTTATTCACTCTACGCATTGTTATAGAATAGAGAAAAAGTCAAGGTAAGACGTAAAAATAAAAGATTATCAACAGAAAATGTTAGAGAGGATAGCGCTGCGCTTTCGTGTTAAAAAAAAGTATCTCATTGTTTGAGATGGTAAAGGTGAATTATTATTATTGTATCAACATGAGGTTACTGATTTGATTGCCATCGCTACATGGAACTTAGAAAACAATCTAAACTCGAGATCTTACAGAATCAAAAAAACAATATCCTTGCAAAATTAATGATTTATTCCCGTTTTTTTTTTGTTTTTCTATTGAAAATATTCATTGATATGATATGATTTTCTTGTAGTTCTATATAATGTATATTTGATATTTGCCTGTGAACCAAAACAAGTACTTTATCCTTATTTTATTAGTTTTTACATTTTTCAAGACACTAAGATATAATTATTATTATAAAATATTATAGAATAAAACCGTTTTGATCATTCTTTTATTTTTTTTTAAAGAGAACAAATATCCTGTAAAAAGAATATTTATCCCAAAAAATCGTCTTTTTTTTTTCTTCTTCGTCTAATCATAAATGTTCTCTCTCTCTCTCGCTCGCTACAAACTGTTATGTTTGTATATGATGTAAAAGGAAAAAAAAAACAGTTGATCTTTATTCCTTATCACCTTTCATCAAGATCAATTTTTGAGTGTGGTAAGTTTCTCCCTCATTCTATAGAATTTATTTACTGAATATTACTTTTTAATCTTTTATAATGGATGATATAACAGGATTAACTAAAATTACCTTCAGCGAACAAAAAAAAAAGAAGAAAAATCTAATAAGTATAAACCATTTTCTGTATTGATAGATGAAATAGTTAAGTTTCTTTTTTTTTTGATAAAAATGTTTTCTATTTCCAAAATTTTCGAAAAAGGACGTTTTGATGAGATCAAATGTTGAGCATGATTTCTTTTCATATCATTGTCTTCTAATTTGTACAGTTTTTATATTATGAATGGTCGATTGTACACGTGATTTTTTTTATTATCTTAATAATAATACTTTTATGGTGTATATACAAAAGCGTCTGTTGATATCCGATTACAAGTCGTTTTTTTAACTTACCTTTAGGGGATGGATGTGTTCTTTGAATTAAATCTGCATAGAAAGATTGTAATCAGCTCTTCGGTCTTGTTTGATTTATTTTTAGTACTTAGTTGACAAAAAAGAAAGAGAAGTATTATTCCAATAGAAAGAGAGAGAGAGAGAGAAAAACGTTTTCTTGTTTTATGTCATCCCAATAACAACAATAATAAGTTACCATTATAACAGATATAGATGTATATAATCTGTCTTTAATTATTTTTGACAATTTCTCACGTGAAGAGAGTGAGAGAGAGAGAGAGAGAGCGAGAGAGAGAAGAGAATCGAAACAAGTAGTAGAGTAAAAAGATATACTGACATTATTTACACTATACGTTAGAATGTTTCAACAAAACAATTATAAGGTTCGTCAACATGGATTAGTGTTGTGGATGAATGCTTTGTTTTCTTAATCTTTTCTGCGATTTTAATATTGTTCTAGAAGAAAAAACTACAATTGTCTGGTTTGAGATAGTGACTATGTCTATAATGATTGTATAAAAGCTCAATCTTTAGAGATAAAACGTTGATAAATCAGAAAAATGTCTTTTATTGTTTAAATGAGTCGTTTCTTCTTGAAAAGTTTCGACTATTGCTATCGATTTAGGGCGTTTTATCTTTTTAATTCTCATTTTTCTCAAAAAAAAAATAATGAAAAGAAAAAAAAAATCTATTTTTGTTTGATAATTATACGATGAATAGAAATGTCCATTTGTTCAACCTATAATAATCTTATAACAAGAATGCATAGTAGTCTGTAATTTTTCATGACATGAATAAACGATATATATGACAAATCAACGATGAATATTTTATTATTTTTCTTCTTTTTTTTTTTCTTCTCTCTGTTGTTATTGACTGATAATTGGACATCTACTCTTTGATTGTTTGTTTTTTGGATTAAAAAATTATTAACAAAATCAATAACAGACTCCATCTTTCGTCGTTAGTTACATCAGGCAGGGAGAGAGAGAGAGAAGACATTTGATACATCCGGAAATTCATCTTATCAAACAGATACATTTGAATGTTCAAGAAAAATAAGGTAGTAGTGGTAGTAATTAATCTGTCTGCCTAAATACAGTTCTATTTCTCCTAAAAGAACAACACATCTGGTTTGATAAAAATTAATCTTTTATGGATTATTTTGAGGTTTTCTCACACTTAGCATGTGGTTCATGAAGTTTTTCGAAAGAGAGAGAGAGAGAGCGAATATGTTTTCGGCTGTTGTATGTATCATCGTCAAATAATAGACATTGATCAATAGAAGAGAGAAAGAGAGAGCATTAGTTTTTTTGTGAATCGATTTTTAGTTAGAAGAAAAATCAAATTTATTCGAATACTGTTGAGAAAGTAATAATGATCATCGATTTCTATCTCTATCGATGAATCTCTCTCTAATATCAAATTAAAATGTCAATGTCTGCTATACTCATTAGTCAGTTTTTCTATCACAGATTTATTTTTTTTCTCATATTATTATGCAAGTTCTATTTAAAAGGTCAATGTAAAGAATTCGCCGTTCTTTATAAAGTTCAGAAAAAAATGTTTTTAGATAGAATAGTAACAGCAGCTAATATTCCTAAATATGTATGATTATTACGTCATAAATCAAAACTGATCGATCAATCGTCTTATTAATTGAAAATATTTGACACATGTTTGCACTGTTTGACGTCTCTACATCTTTCCCTTCTTTTCATGTGTAATGCACTTGTATCTTTTCCCTTCTTTGTTCATTTATGTTTCTATTATTTCAAAACATAAAAAAGGATAATCGGTATATTAAGACGATACACTTATTTGCATAGTCCATATTATTTTTATTATTTATCGGTCTGGCACTATCATTATCATAATCAGACGCAATATTAGGTTTTTTTTCTATATGTTGTTTCATTTTTCTCCCATTTTGGTACTTTTATTTCTATTCCATGTGTTTGTACTACGATGCTAAATAAGAGAGACATTGGAATGTAATTAGGTGCGACATACGGTATTTATCTCTCGTTGTACACAGCTATAGAATTGGATGAGACAAAAATAATATTCTTCTTTTTTTTCTTTTTTTTTTTTTATTTTGACTACGATGAACGTAAGCTGTGTCATGCTACTACGTAATAATTTTCTTTTTTTTTTTAATAAAATACGAAATAGAAAATGTCAGTCAGTAGGTTTTGATTGATCCTTCGTATATTTTTGAAATATAATAAATTTGTGTAGGAGAAGATAGAAAGATTTTTTTTTTCATCTATCAGATTGAAATAGAATTTAAGACAAATATTATACTAGAATAGAAATATCTTCTGTTCAAAAAATTCAATTGATTTTAAAAATGATTTTATTTGTTTTTAGTATTATTGCAAGACGAAAAATGTTTTTGCTTACACTCGTTACTGTTTGACAATTAATGATGAACTTAAAAAATTATGTTGTAAAACAACATAATTTAAGTTTATTCTGTTATGTTTTGTTCATGTAAAATTATCCACAAAAATGAAATTAGTAAAAAATATTATTATTAGTCGTACGGAAGCTGGTTTTGGTTTTACATTACGACATTTTGTTATCTATCCACCATCGACATATGCCAATGATTTACTTCAAGTAAGATATTTGTACTTCATTATTGAAAGAGTAGGAGCTGTTCCAAAATCTTCTTTATAGTAGCTAAAACTGTTTTTAGCCTTGAAAATCGATCATCAAGTCAAAACAGTATGAAAACGCTGAAATAAGCTACAAAATATTTTGCTATGATAATTTCATAAATGTACATATAGCTAATGAGAAGATTTTCAATGAACATCTATCAAAACTATGTAAGTTTCGTTTGAATGACAAAAATATCACGAATAAGTGTTAGTTAAATCTATTTTTTAAACTACTGTAAGAATTCATTATCTTCATCAAACTGTACAATACATAGATGTCACGATATATCAGCAAAACAATGTATCGGTACTGCAAAAACAAATAAAAAAACAAATTTAAGTAAAATATTTAACACTAAAAAAATTTTAAGAAATTAGAATAGATCTTTTATTTTGTTTATTCGAAATCAATATAAATTGCTGAGCATGTAAGTTTTAAATTGAAAATCTTCTCATTGCTTGGCTTTATATGCTACAACCAAAAGAGTTGTTATAAGAGCAACAACAATCAGAGCTCACACAGTTTACATATCTTTTTAGCTTTCCGCACAGACTAACACATGGTATACATACTGTACTAAATATTTCACATTACTGTATAATAGAAACTAGAACTGAGTATGACCACGAAATGAGCACAAATTATAATATTCTTATTACAGAACGAAACTGTACAAAAGTCACAGAGTGGTCAGCAAAAATAGTTTCTCTCATAATTTTTACTACTATTCTATTTTTTTTGTTGGTTCTACCTTGGTTAGACAGCCTACAATGAATATTGTACAATGATAAATTTGAATATATTCTTTTTTCATTCATTTTCAGAAGAAAAATATACGAAATAATCCGTAAAAGAAAGTTCATCTTATAATGCTATTCTGTATTTGCAACTTCTAGTTTTAATAACTATTTTCTTCTGAAAATGTATGAAAAAAGAATATATTCAAATTTATCATTGTACAATACTCATTGTAGGCCCATGTACTAAAAATCGGCAATTAATCGCGAAAAATCATACGATTAATCATGTGCTTAATCGCGATTAATTGACGACGTTTTTGTTGGTAATAATTATGAACACATCTTAGAAAATACATATTTTTTTGTTTTTTCATTGTTTATTATGTTTAATGACATGTACGTCATCCAGCAAGGGTCTTAGTACCAGCTGAAGCCGGAGCCTTTCCGACGAGTCGATTTTAGACATTGCTCAGATACCAGCTGTTCACGGGGCTCCTCGACTTAAAGCTCTGAGGCATCATAAGGAAGACTTGACAAACTTCGTTTTACTCTAAAATAAAAAGATGATCTAAATAGAAGTGTATTTCTTGTTGAAATGGTGTTTCTTATATACATACTTTACTGCAAAATAAAATGGTAAATAACAATAACCATTTAATCGCTTAAAATCAACAATTAATCGCAATAAATTACCGATTTTTAAAAAAAAGAAAAATCATCGGAATCGCCAATTAATCTGCGATTTTTCAAGAATCGCGATTAGTTGTTAAAAATACCGCAATTTCGTCTACATGGGGGATGTCTGACCAAGCTAGAACCAAAAAGAAAATGAATGAAGTCTGTGAGAATAGTATTGAAAATGATGAGAGAAATTTCGTTCGTGAAATAGCTATATCAATCAAAATTTGTTTAAAAAGTCGACAATACACATTCTATATGGTTCTAATTGATAATTTTGATTTTCGTAGTGCGTCACATACGTCTGTCTGCACCAGCGTTTTCGATACAGACTCTAAGATGGGAAGTAAGTCTTACTCACGAGGGAGCCTTCTGAGGTGTCAAACTCCGATCTAAACGATCTTTTGCCGATTGATAGTGTATAGTGTGATAGTTAAAACCCTAAAAGGATTTGTCCCCATGATACTTCTTGCAAGAGTTACGACCTTTTTTTGTTCCACTGGGAAAACAGGTATAAAAGAAAAGACCGAATAGCAATCTTACCAAACCATTACAATGATGGAATAACTGTTATTCACATAGAGAACCAATTACATTACCGAAACAAACAAATTAAATAAATTATAGAGAGCGAAGAGAGAGAGAAGATAGTTTATCCATTAGGTTAACATTAACAGGACAACATATGATTAATCATAACAAAAGAAAAATGAATTATTGGGAAAACATGGAGAATTAAGTAGATTATTTCTCTAGAGAGGCTGATACGCTGATTCTTTCTATGATCTCAACGAACTGTTAGAACAATCGTAGAAAAGCATTTCAGCTTAAAATTCGCTGTTTCTTTTATCGAGGTGGTATTTTTTGTTTTCCCAGTGAAACAAAAAGAAATCATAACTCTTGAGAGAATCATGGGGGCAAATTCTTTTAGGGTTTTAACTAAGGCACTTTCCTCTATCAACTGACATAAGATCATTGAAAACGGAGTTTAACACCTGGGAAGATTCTCTCGTAAGTCGAACTACGGTACGAAAGCTCAAAGTTTTTTCTAGGATAGTCCTACGTGTGTACTATATCCATAAAAAGTTTCAGTTTTCTATATCTATATGCTGCTAAGTTATCGACTTTTCCCTATTTAAGAAAAACTCGTGTATTTCTGAAAAGTGATTTTCCACTGTCGTTATACATGTCACCAAATAAGTGTTTCTATATTTCTATCTATCTAATTAAAGTCCTGGGGTATGATTTTTTGTTTTTTATAGCCAAAAAACGAGAGATATAAGAAACAGTTTGCGATTTCTCATTTGATAACATCTCCAGTTTTTCATACCGTAGTTGGGCTTTGTTAAGAATTTTTCAATATTCGCTCTTTTACCGTGTATAGGCAAAATAAAAAAAATCATAACTTTTGAAAGAAGCGACAAGAGCACAAATCCTTTTAGGGTTTTTACTATCACACTACATACTATCGATCGACAAAAGATCATTGAGATTGGAGTTTGACATCTCAGAAGGCATCCTCGTGAATAAAAAATATAGTTTTATAAGTAATGGTGTTTTTACTGGTTAGTAAGCATGTTACTCAGATGAGTAAATAAGTTAATAATGCTCCAAAAATTTTAGTGAGGAACTAAAAGTAATTTTTTCCAGAGAAGAGAGAATTTCCCCTTAATCGAAATCGCTGGTCTGTATAGACTTTTTTTTTTATCAATAGAATAACATTAGTATATATTTTTTCGTTTTGCTATTATTTTGCTTGCTTCTTCTTCTACTTTTAGTCTGCTTTATATTTTTGCTTATTGAATTTTATCTCTTTGTTATTATTTCTTTAAGGCTTCTTATAGTGTTATTATTGATGAACATCAACAAAAAACATCAACACCAAACACAATTGATAATAGTGACGGTAAACACAGTAGTGTTGGCAATAATTCGGGATCTCTGTTAACACGTTCAACACCAGCCGGTAATAATAATAGTAACAATCAACAGTCAATGAGAATATCTTCAAATGGTAAGACGAACAGAAAAGATTGTCCTTCACAATTTAGCACTTTCTATTTATGCATACATCTTTCATCGTAGAATAGACTGTCAATTTCCATCTCTCTTTTCCATGCTATTATTACCGGCACTAGTAATGAAACATTCTTAACTTTTTTCTTCCTATTCTTTGATTGATGAATTATACGTGTGTGTGACAGTTTTTCTTCTTCTTTCCGTGTGCATAATATACAAATAGAAACTAGTTATTTCATCTTATGTAAGAGAAGAAGAAATTCTCCCCTTTATGCATAACTTTTTCATCTTATTCTTACCCTGAGCAAGCGTTATAGTCATACATACACAAAAAATATTAACAGTTACCAAGCAAGTAAATACACAAAGACGATTGTCATATAACCCTTTTTTAATTTATAGTAAAAGAGGAATCTTGTTTTTTCTTTTCACCTTCGATAAGCACATTTTGATAACAAACTGGACAGTATTTTGAGCGAAGTCAAAAAATATATTATTCATTTTGACCAGAAAAACGTTGACATATAAATGACTTTCCTAGAACTTCTGATTGTCGATTCAAAAGCAGTAAAACAAATTGTCATTTCAGAGTGTGTATACATGAAAAACGCGTAACTCTGCTACCAGAATCTCTGTGCGCTACCGTTTTTTCTCTTTTCGTCTATCCTATAATTTTCGGAAAGAATATCGTAGAATCCTGGAAAGCGTCTTGTTTTGTAGAATGAAGTGCGTTCTTCAAAATCCACCACTAGCTGAGTTCAAAATAATTGACGCTTTTTATGCTGTACTTAAAAATACAAAGAGCCCCAAAAACATTGTCGTTTGTTTTTAGAGCTTTTAGTATTTCGATTGTAACCGAAAAGTCGTCAATTATTTCGAATTGAGCTAGTAGTGGATTTTGAAGCACGTACTTCATTCTACAAAACACACTTTCCAGGCCTCTATGATATTTTTTCCGAAAATTATAGGATAGACGAAACGAAAAAAAACGGTAACGCACAAAGATTCCGGTAGCAGAGTTACGCGTTTTTCGTGTATATAAGTTTATGTTTCTTTAAACAAAATATAACTAGTAAGTGAGTTTTTAGAAAAAATTTGAACAGATCATTGTCTTACTTTTTATCGAAATGGAATATATATTGTTTGTTCATTATCGAAAATAAGGATAACGAATCATTCCAAAGTAAAAGTTATGCTTGATAAAAGAACGAAAAAGAGCAGTTTAACTATTTCTGACATTTGACCTTTTTAAGATAGTCTGTCTATTACTATTAAGTTATCGCTATGAAATGTTTAACATTGTTCTATTTGGAAATTAATGGATTACTCGAAAATATATAAGACTTAAAGTTGACTTTCATATATCACCATTAAAAAAGGATCTTAGAATACGCTGTTCTCTTTAGGTTATCATGATGACTGATTTTTCTTTTAGTATGTGTAAAATGCACTCTCTGATTTATATGTTCTGGTTAATTAAGAATTTTTTCTCTTTCTTCGTTGTCTTGTCTCAATGTTAATGATTTATCCTTGAATGATTCTTTAACAGTCTGTTTTTCTCTCTCTATCGTTGTTGTTATAAAAATAAACAAAAATGTTAGACAGATATATACTAATGCCTTTATGTCTGTTTAACTATATAAAAAAAAAGTGTTCCCATTATTATTTTTACTTAATGAAACGTAAAGCACCATTATTTTGCTCCTAGATGTAACCACAGCGAACATTAATGGAGGAACTACTGGTACAACAAATCAGGATTTACTTCCCATGGATACAATATTTGTTAAAGAAGTTCGACAAGATGGTGAAGCCTATCAGGCTGGTTTAAGACAAGGTGATAGAATATTATCTGTAAATGATCAAGCAATTACTGGAAAGTCGTATTCACAAGTTATTGCCATGATACAAAACACGTAAGAATAAACAGTTTCTTATTTTCTTGAAATTATACAGCTTTATTGCTCTTCAATATTAATGATCGATTATAGTTTTACAAGTCTAAAGTGCGTATGGCTTTCACGCTAAGAACCTGTTCAAGTCTAAACTTACAATACTAAAATTGATCTATATTTATTGCTGGTGGCTTTTTTTCTGGAAAACCAAAGCTAAACACAATTGATAATAGTGACGGTAAACACAGTAGTGTTGGCAATAATTCGGGATCTCTGTTAACACGTTCAACACCAGCCGGTAATAATAATAGTAACAATCAACAGTCAATGAGAATATCTTCAAATGGTAAGACGAACAGAAAAGATTGTCCTTCACAATTTAGCACTTTCTATTTATGCATACATCTTTCATCGTAGAATAGACTGTCAATTTCCATCTCTCTTTTCCATGCTATTATTACCGGCACTAGTAATGAAACATTCTTAACTTTTTTCTTCCTATTCTTTGATTGATGAATTATACGTGTGTGTGACAGTTTTTCTTCTTCTTTCCGTGTGCATAATATACAAATAGAAACTAGTTATTTCATCTTATGTAAGAGAAGAAGAAATTCTCCCCTTTATGCATAACTTTTTCATCTTATTCTTACCCTGAGCAAGCGTTATAGTCATACATACACAAAAAATATTAACAGTTACCAAGCAAGTAAATACACAAAGACGATTGTCATATAACCCTTTTTTAATTTATAGTAAAAGAGGAATCTTGTTTTTTCTTTTCACCTTCGATAAGCACATTTTGATAACAAACTGGACAGTATTTTGAGCGAAGTCAAAAAATATATTATTCATTTTGACCAGAAAAACGTTGACATATAAATGACTTTCCTAGAACTTCTGATTGTCGATTCAAAAGCAGTAAAACAAATTGTCATTTCAGAGTGTGTATACATGAAAAACGCGTAACTCTGCTACCAGAATCTCTGTGCGCTACCGTTTTTTCTCTTTTCGTCTATCCTATAATTTTCGGAAAGAATATCGTAGAATCCTGGAAAGCGTCTTGTTTTGTAGAATGAAGTGCGTTCTTCAAAATCCACCACTAGCTGAGTTCAAAATAATTGACGCTTTTTATGCTGTACTTAAAAATACAAAGAGCCCCAAAAACATTGTCGTTTGTTTTTAGAGCTTTTAGTATTTCGATTGTAACCGAAAAGTCGTCAATTATTTCGAATTGAGCTAGTAGTGGATTTTGAAGCACGTACTTCATTCTACAAAACACACTTTCCAGGCCTCTATGATATTTTTTCCGAAAATTATAGGATAGACGAAACGAAAAAAAACGGTAACGCACAAAGATTCCGGTAGCAGAGTTACGCGTTTTTCGTGTATATAAGTTTATGTTTCTTTAAACAAAATATAACTAGTAAGTGAGTTTTTAGAAAAAATTTGAACAGATCATTGTCTTACTTTTTATCGAAATGGAATATATATTGTTTGTTCATTATCGAAAATAAGGATAACGAATCATTCCAAAGTAAAAGTTATGCTTGATAAAAGAACGAAAAAGAGCAGTTTAACTATTTCTGACATTTGACCTTTTTAAGATAGTCTGTCTATTACTATTAAGTTATCGCTATGAAATGTTTAACATTGTTCTATTTGGAAATTAATGGATTACTCGAAAATATATAAGACTTAAAGTTGACTTTCATATATCACCATTAAAAAAGGATCTTAGAATACGCTGTTCTCTTTAGGTTATCATGATGACTGATTTTTCTTTTAGTATGTGTAAAATGCACTCTCTGATTTATATGTTCTGGTTAATTAAGAATTTTTTCTCTTTCTTCGTTGTCTTGTCTCAATGTTAATGATTTATCCTTGAATGATTCTTTAACAGTCTGTTTTTCTCTCTCTATCGTTGTTGTTATAAAAATAAACAAAAATGTTAGACAGATATATACTAATGCCTTTATGTCTGTTTAACTATATAAAAAAAAAGTGTTCCCATTATTATTTTTACTTAATGAAACGTAAAGCACCATTATTTTGCTCCTAGATGTAACCACAGCGAACATTAATGGAGGAACTACTGGTACAACAAATCAGGATTTACTTCCCATGGATACAATATTTGTTAAAGAAGTTCGACAAGATGGTGAAGCCTATCAGGCTGGTTTAAGACAAGGTGATAGAATATTATCTGTAAATGATCAAGCAATTACTGGAAAGTCGTATTCACAAGTTATTGCCATGATACAAAACACGTAAGAATAAACAGTTTCTTATTTTCTTGAAATTATACAGCTTTATTGCTCTTCAATATTAATGATCGATTATAGTTTTACAAGTCTAAAGTGCGTATGGCTTTCACGCTAAGAACCTGTTCAAGTCTAAACTTACAATACTAAAATTGATCTATATTTATTGCTGGTGGCTTTTTTTCTGGAAAACCAAAGCTAAAGATGATGTCATTACTCTTTTTTTTTGCTACGTCATTCAAATGTATGATTCTCATATGCACTCATGGAATTTCTTATGGTTTCTAGGCCTGGTGATTTAGTATTAACTGTTGTTCCAAAAGAAGATGATGTATTGCAGCTGGTGCGTGGTAACATTCTTATCTCTGTATTCATTCAGTGATATTTCTTTTTCCGTTTAGGCTTATGCTGACACAGCCTATAATCAAGCCCGTTCACCTTATTCAGGTAACGCTGATCATATACCAGAGCCACCATCTCTCAAATATTTACCACAACAACCACTTTCATCTTCTTATCGTGTAAATGATACGAGTGTTCCGTCATCGTTCGAACAGTCAAAACCTCGTCGTACATCAGCTGTGTCATCAACAACATCTTTGCCATCTAAATCTTACCGTCCAAATCTACCAGCTCAAATACTGAATCCTAAACAACTGATTGAAAATAAATTACGTAATTTACAGTTAAATATAGCACAGGGTCGAGAAGAAGATCTAGCTAAGGCGGGAATTTTTTTCCCACAAGCCACGAAAACAATATATGATCAATCAAAAGTACGTATTTGTCACATTCATTTATTTCCTAGATGAAGAACTATATTATATCATTGTATTACTTTCAGGGGGCAATGCCGATTACATCAAGGGGGATTTCACAAACATCTGAAAATTCGCCTCCATTATCAAACTATTCTCAACCACAGGCAACAAATGCTTTCTCCAAATATATTGAAAGTGTTCATCGTGCGTTAGATAATACAACTAGTACTATTCCTACTTCACAGCAACAACAACTCGAAGGAGCGAATACGGATAACGAAGATTCTGTTTATTCACAACCACATCTAGTCATGCAGCCAGCTCCACGACGACAATCTCAGCCGCGGCAACAACAACAACAACAACAGCAATATTATCAACAGCCTCGTTATGCACCATTGGCTACATACAATGATTACACACCTTATGAATATTCGACGAATGATGATAAACAACAGCAGCAATTACCAACACCGTCGTTTCAAGTTGCAGTACAACAACAAGGAAATAAAGAACAATTATTTCTCACAGGAATCCCGCCAGGACAAAAGGGAATCGGAGCAGAAGTTGGATTATACAGGCCACAGGATGCAAGACAAAGTAAGTGCTCTTGTTTTGTAGCGTGAGTGTTCAAGTTGATTAATCATATTTATTATATTTTAGATATATCTGTTGGTGGTCCATCAAATACTTATTACACATTGCCATCTCAACGAGTTTCGACAGCCACGGGTGCACTGGGTCAGTCACTATTTCCACAACAACAGCAACAGCAATGGATTCAAGCTGCACCTCGTTCTCACACACCTCTCGTTACCGACTACATCTTCCAGCAGCCTCCAACAATGCGAAATTCTCCCTACACGAGCGATGAAACTCTTAGACAAACATCGATCGAAAACACGTCAGAAGAGCAACAACAGTTACAACGGCAAACAAAGCAGTCACAGCAACAACAGCGGAAACCGATACAAGAAGAAGAATTGAAATCGCCTTCCACAGAAACAACAACGGGCTCTAACGAAGGTAAATAACTCAGCTACAATTATTTAAGAAATGAACTATACTCCATGATGCTTTTTAGGTGTCGGTAGTCCTCAACAAGATGAAGAAGAAGATAATATGAAAACCGAATTTGTTAATTTTCGTAAAAAACAATTTGAAACGGGACACGTCGAAAACGTACCGGATGATCGTCAACGTGAACGTTTATCAAAAAAATATTCAGAAAAGAAAAAATATGAGAGTGAATGGAATCGTATAACATCAGTAGCCGATGTTGAATCCGTAATGGAACGTGCATCACATTTTGAAGATATTGATCCGGATAAATTTGCGAGACTAAAATCAAAATTACCCACATCGCCACCACCGTCGTCAAATGGACATGGAGATATTGAACAAAAACAATATGAATTAAGTTTACAACCTTCTCTAGTACAACAGCAGCAGATGAAGTGGGGACTACAACAAGGCAAAGCAATAAAACACACAGATAATCAATATCAGTCATTACAGCAGCAACACATTCCAAGAGGTAACTTTAAAACAATATATTTTTGTAGTAAGAATAACATATGCCCCAATGATGCTTAATCCTGCAGTTATTTCTCTGTTTAGTAGGTGAATTAAGCAGTATTGAATTTTCATTTGATCCAAGATATTTAGTCCAACAACAACAACAACAAAAGCCAAGTGGTCGACTTGCCATTCCAGATTATTCTTCTAGTCAAGAAGGGTAAATAACATAAATAACAGCTTGTCTTTGTTCATTATCTGTCACATTCTTTGTTATTCTTTCCAGTCAAGATTATTCGTCTCATCCATCTTCCCAACAGCAACAGTATATAGATCCAAGTGGTAATCAATCTCGTGTAAATTTGATTCGTCAACAATCGTATATAACAGCTGTAAGATCACCAATGATCAATGATCAACAATCTCAACAACAACAACCAAATTCCTATGGTAAAAAAACTCTATATGCTAAAAATGCTTTAGAAAATACGCATGTCATCTGCTTAACAATAAGTTTTATGTCAATCTTTCTGCAGGCGTAACGTGCATTTTTTCAATGAGGAAGTATAAGACTCATCGATTTAATTATCATGATTCCTCTATAATTTTCAAAACTTACTTGAAAAACTTGCTTAGTCGGTCTTTTCCCGGTGAACATTCTCAACAACTGCGATGCATGTCTATTTTTCATTATACGGCTTTGTTTTATATATATATATACTGCATATATACATGTAAATCCTCTGTGTGTAGATATGCATGATGCGGATATGCCTGGCTACGATCAATTAGAGCAATTATTACTGACATTAGGTTGTAGTGGAAAGAGTAGTGGCGAATATATGCCACATACGCCATCAACTATGAGATCAAAAGGTATTGCTTTGTAGATCTATTAACTTTTCTCGACTGACACGCAAGTATATTGTTCAACTATGTCGTTTTTTAGTGCCTCCATTTACGTCATTACCGGCGAGATCGTTACCATCAGATGAACAACAAGAATGGAAAAAACGTCGTACATCTTATTTAATAGCAACCGATCAACGATATCAAGATCCATCTTTTCAGTCACAACCGACTCAGAACAAGCAACAACTACCATACGGTTACGATATGACAGATGATCAAAAATTAAGGTAAATCTATGGTGTTTATTTATATTAATAATTAATTACGCAACTTATGTTTAATTCTAGAAATACAGAACAGCAACAACAGACTCAAACGCAAGCAATAAGAAAATTAAAGAACTTTTTTGGAGAAGGGGTAAGTAAATAACTTTGTTAAGAGGTGATTTCTGTCACCTGTTAAGCCTTATTATAATTTAGACGCCACAAGTTATTCATGCACTCGATCGTTCCTCGTCTGCTTCTCAACAACAACAACAATCAAATATCAGTCCACTCCAGTCACCTCAATCGACATTATCATCAAATCAATCAAAATCTTCGGGTTTCGATGTTGCTTCAAGTTCACCTGCCACAATTCCATTAACAACTATGGCTGATAATATCGAACCATCAAAAGAAGGCATTTTGTATTGTAAAATGGTTTTAAAAGATGGAAGACGAGCACCCGATCGATCATGGCGGGGAGCGTGGGCTGTATTACGCGGTGGAGCACTATTTTTGGGTAAATACTCTTGTTGTGTGATATAATTAAAAGTCTAAATTTTTTTTATTCATTTCAGGCAAAGAGAAGAAACATGGTCTATTAATTCCATTATCGTATGATTCTTTTCCAATAAATTTGAAAGATGCTGATGTCGAATTAGCTTCAGATTATATAAAAAAGCCACGTGTATTTAAAGTAACAACGTCGACTCAATGTGAATTTCTATTTCAAGCACCAGACATACAGTCGTTACACGAATGGTTAGAAGTTGTTCGAGAACAATGTTGTTCAATTGCATCATCAGAAAATGATATAAGTAGGGGAGGAGGAGATAGTGCAACAACACTAGGTACAGGATCAATATCAGGCACTCAACGATCATCCACAACGAGTCTGCCACCCATTGTACCATACCATACAAGTGAACAAGATTTATCTAAACGTAATATTATCTCTTGGTTATATTCTTGTCAAATATCTAATTTTTTTCAATGTCTTTCTAGGTCTTTCAACATCGGCTCGTTCGGGTAGTGGTAGTAAAGCGAAATCAAAATTATCGCTACGTAGTCCATCGTTAAAACGTTCACCAAGTCTTCGATTTCGCAAATCACAAAAATCATCGTCACAATCACAACAGGGCGCGTCAACATCATCAGCGAGTAGCGGTATTGGTGGTTCATCATCATCAATGTTAAGTGCAAGTAATAATGGATGCGGTCAATCAACATCACCTCGACGTAGTTTTGTTAAAATTGTTAAGAAAGGATTAAAAACTCTCAAATCAGGTACCAGTATCGGTGGTGTACCACAACAGATGAGTGGTCAAGTATATGATGAAAATATTTTAACAACATCGACAACTTCTACAGCCGATGATTCCAATTTATCTGGTATTAATTTTGGTATTGAACTAGAAGAATGTGAATCATCGTCCATATCTCGTTCAATTCCAATCGTAGTAGAAATTCTATGTAAATTAATTGAAGTGAGAGGTATTACGTATACGGGTATCTATCGTCATGCGGGTGGATTAACAGCCGTCAATTGGCTTGTAAATGAACTCGATAAAGGATGTGAACGAGTTGATTTTCAATCGGAAAAATGGTATGATATCAAAGCGGTAGCATCAACATTAAAAACATTCTTTGCAAAATTACCAGATTCACTTATTTCATCAAGTAAGAATTTTATTAGTATTGGTTTTGCTTCTATGTTTATTTGTTGTTATTTTTTTAGAAATGTGCAGTCTGTTTGTTGAATCAAGTCGCATTGATTGTCATCGTGATCGTTTAATTGAATTAAAAAAATTAGTGGCACAATTAAATGATAATAGATTTGAAACGTTAAGATTTTTATGTGCACATTTTAGAAGAGTAGCATCCAAATGTGATATTAATAAAGTAAAATCATCATTTATTTTTCTAATCTTTTATTCATTTACAAAAATATAACTTTTTTAGATTGATGCAAGAAATTTAGCTATTATATTTGGTCCAACATTAATTTGGGATAGTAAAGCCTCTTTACAATCAAATCTCGTTGATAATCCAGAAAAAATTAGAATTATTGAAGCATTCATACTATATGTAAGTATATTGAAGTAGAAGAAGTTACGAATAAATTTCTAATTGTATTTATTTTGTGTAGCATGAATGGGTTTTTGAACATGGTGAATATGACAATGTTCCATATGAAATAAATCCTCAAATGCCAAAATTAAATTGTGACTATGATGATACATTAAATGAATCAAAACCGAGTGAAATAATTCAACATATTGTCCGAGCGGCAAAAAGACGATGGAGTTCACCAATGTTATCAGATACATCTGTTCTTGCACAAGCCCATCGAAGTGATGGTGGTGATCAACAACAAGGTGGCTTGGGACACAATTCACCTGGAGCATTAAAACCAATTAATATATCTGTGAAAAGGTAATAATATACGTCATTAAATACAAATGGATATGTTTTTTAATAGAGAAAAGCATACATACTATACTATATGTAATAGATATTGTCTCGATTTGACTTGCCTACTCTGAAAAGAGTTGATTATCTCGTCTTCCTTAGAAAAAAAAATAAGTATATTCATCACATCGAACTTCTATCTCTATTTTTAGTGTGGTTCGTCAATATTAAACCACAAAATAGTCTTTTAAAATTTTCCTTTTATCATATACAAAAAAAAACGTTTATCTCTTTTTATCACTTATCACTGTGATATATATCTTTATATATATACCAAAACGAAAAAATACGTCAAAGTGTAAGATATGTTATGTGTTATGGAATCCTTCAGTATCCTCAAGCTTGATTTTTTTTCCCCCATGCATGAATGATATTTCATCTCAATGCTTATGCACCATTGTTTTTTTTTTGTTTTCTTTTTTTTGGAGAAAGAGCTTACGCATGAAGCGTGATGAATAATTAAATATATTTGATTTTGATTAATATTATTTTCATTTTTATATTTGATAGATCATTTAAAAAACGTTCATCATTAGTTACATCGAAATCGTCTGCTTGTCGTAGTCGTTCAGTTGATTCAAGTTTAAATTCAGCATCATCTCCAACAACAACGGCACAACTATATTGCGGTGAATCTGTCGATGTGTCCATTGTACCATCGTCATGTCTTCAAAATCAAGAATCAAGTGAAGATTCAGCTGTTCATTCAATGTCAGATATTGTCAGTAGTAGTACAACAACATCAACAAAATCCAATGAACATTTAAAACAACGTTCGAAAAAAGCACAATCTCTTAAAGATTTGGCTAGTTTTTTTAAACGTCGTAGTTGTTCCGAAAATAGTAAAAATAAACAAACAACATTGACACCAAAATCATCAACATCTTATTTACCATCGATAACGTTAACATCATTGAAAAGTGTAAATAGTCGAGGACGAAAATATCGAACAAAATTAAATTCATCAACATTCACACAGCCAGTTGAAAATTCTATATCACCAATCTCACCAGATTCAATAAAATTGTTTAGTTCATCATCATCAATTATAAAATTATTTGAAAATATAACAAATAATGAAATAACAAATCAAGACTTAACATCATCATCAAGTCCATGTTTGCTCAATTATAATCAAAACAAAATAAATTTATGTGAGTAATAAAGAAAAAAAAACATTTGTAATTCATAACTATATAATCTATTTTTTTACTGTTGTCTATTCTCTTTTTAGCTTCGTACGATGATTTGATTGACGGTGACTCAATATGCTATATTGATGATTCTTCTCCGACTCCTCAACTACAACAACAACGTTCTAATTTAACAATGACTGATCATTCTCCATACTCTAATACCTATTCATTACGTGCTCATGAACAAATTAAATTAGAAACATCAAAAATAAAACAAAAATTACATGAACGAGATACATTATTAAATGATATTAAACAACAATCGATTTATATTAATCAAACATTATCAAAATTTCATAATAATAATAATAATGACATTATAAAATCTATAAAAAAACAACAAGAAGACATTATTCATTCTTCTTCTAAAAATTCTTCACCTTCATCATCTTTACCGAAAGAAGTATCTTTAACTTCTTCATCATGTTCAATAAAGCGTCGTCATACATTTAATTCTATATTCGATTATAATATACATAAATTAAAATTAAAACAACATGTGAAATTAATTGATACATATTTATTCCATGTTACAAATAAACGTCATTCATTTTCATCGAATGTATTTGCAAAATTACTCTAACATTTATTCTATCTCATGAATGTGTTCTTCTTTTGTCGTATACCCACATGTATATATACATATTATTGAATCGAATGTTTCTCCTCATTCCATGCACACAAACACCCTGTTTGTCTAATATTTCATTTGTTTTGTTGTTCGTGCTATTATCTCTTTTAAAATAAGTCTTCATGCGTACGATTGTTATTTGCCAATAATCGACTTTGATCTCTTTCTCATATTTTCTGTTGTTGTTGTCCTTGTTCTTGTTGTTTATTGTTCTTTTTTATATAACGACTATTTTGTACGTTTATTTGTGGAATGACTTTTGTTTAGTCAAAAAAAAAAAAAGAAGTTGTTGTTTACTCTCTTTGCTTTTTCTTTTTCTACTTTTATACATTTTCTCTTTGTGATAGAAATTTTGTACAACGACGACAATATTCTAAAATTATCCGGTTCATTTACTCTTTGTTCTTTTTTCTTTCTGCCATGTTTTTTGTTTGTTTCTTTAAGATAATTTACTATATAGTTAACAATTGAATAATTGTGTTTGTTGTATTTTCAATGTTTAGACAAAGATAAAAGAAAAAAAAAATAACAACAAAAGAATGAATTTCTATACTTTGTTTATAATAATAAAATGAGAAAATATAATATAATCGAGAAGACATTATAAAAATTATTTTATTCATGTTTTATTCGATGAATTGATTGATTGATTGAATTTATAAACATATTTTGTCTTATTGATATATAGTTTCTTAGAGATTTTGTACTCTCAAATCAATATAGAGTGAAGAGATTTGATGTACGCCTTTTTACTCCTCTTGAACCATGATGAAATGAAGTTGTACGAAATTGTTTAACTCAGTAGAGCAAAATTTATGTTAAAAATTGAATCATACTTTTTTTGTTTTAAATCGTAAATTTTTATTGAAAAATACAACAAATTGAGGTATCACCCCATTACATGCTGTCAAAAAGTGAAGTAAAAAAATAATCATATTTCTATGGATATGTTTTTTTTAAGAGATTCGTATTGATCTATTCGTACAATAAAGAGATTTTGAGGTATCTTTTTAAGTCTATAGAATGATATTCTTTTTCAAGCGTCTCATATTCTAATATTCATTTATTAAGAAATTGAAACGAGAAAGATCAAAGAATGATGAAGGATGAACATTTTTTTCTTGTTTATTATTAGGATTGTCAAATGTCCATCCATAAGGGGAACAGTCTCACATTCCAGATTTGTCGTTAAAAAAAAAAAGCCGATCTCATCAAGTGTTCCTCTTTGCAAGGCTTTTCTTGTTTGACTCGTTCCACATTGGACTTTTCACTTTGTTATTACACTTTTATTTCAGTTTTCTCAATAGGATTGTACGACAAATAATGTGTTTTTGTCTTGTCTCCCTGTGTAAGAAAAACGTCCCACTTTTCCAAAAAAAATTTTTCTTCTTTACTTTTTTTTATTTATTTGGCCTGTTTATCATTCTTTTTTTTCTATGACAATTTTCTCTTTGTACAATTAAGATTCATATTATAACAAACTAGTCATCATAGAATCTAACAGTGTGTCATTATTCATCATAGAAAGAAACAGGTAGAACTATTCTAAGTAGACAATAATTTTAACGCTTAGAATTGGCGTCTAATTAAAGAGCAAATTAAAGTGAAAAGTTCAATTATCTCTATATAATTTTATAATGACAGCATTTACAAGGTTACATCCATAGAAAGAGAACATTTTCTCTACATTATCGACAAAAAAATTGAAGAAAACCGTATGCAAAGCTAATAGTATTAAGAAAATTACTTCTATTCTCCAAAAAGCAAAAAATAAAAAATGTACGCGATGATAATTTTTTTCCGTGTCGATAGATATACAAATCTTTAAAGCTATTGTGTAAGAGACAAGATTATTTTTAAAAGTTCTAGTTTATATCTCACTATTTGGAAGAATTCTTAGATTTATCTCTATAAAAATGTGAGCATATTCTAAAACAAAATATTATCTCATATTGTTCAAAACGCTCAATATATCAAGTATCCATTCATAGAGTGTTGGTTGTATTTTTCTTCGTCCGAAAATGTAACATTGCATTATATAAAATTCATTTTTGATTTACTTCTTTTCATATGGAGATATCAAAATCTAGACTAAAATGTGTTAATCTCTTGATAAATCCACTCTCATCTCTCCAAAGTCTTTCGTTGAGGAGACTCGAATTCGTTACTTTATGCTGAAAAAACCTTATTTTTTTACTTTCAAAACGTTTTTCTCTCCCATTTAGTACTTGATAAACTTTTAAAACATTCAGTCTTATAGAGTAGAAATTTCTCTACAAAATGAGATGTCTCCCAGCTCTCCATCGTGTTATCTGATACACTACAAGGCCGAATGTTTACCAAGTACTGAATGGAAGAGAAAAACGTTTCGAAAGTAAAAAAAATAGGGTTTTTTTCAGTGTAAAGTAAGAAACTTTAAAAAATTCGTATCTTCTCAACAGAAGGTCTTGGAGCGCTTGGAGTGGTCGTATTTTGTAGAGGATACTTTACTTTATAATGCGCAATATTTATTATTCAAAAATAAAAATAAAAATTCGAAAAAAAAAGAGAGGTTACTTTTAGTTTCCTCATGAGAATTTGACAACATATATATCACTAGATCGAGCAAGTCTTCCTCTACAAGTTTATACATATAATTTTGATGTCAGAAATTACTCTGAAACTTGTAGTCGTCTTTATTTGAGTTAAAATGGAAGAATTTAGTTAAATCAAATGATTTATGTAAATATCACACTGTTGATTTTAGTGTTTATTTTTTAGTGTATATTTTTCATTGAAAAGCAATAAAGTAAGTCGATAATAATCATAAAAATCTTGTTTGTTTTTTCTGTCAACTTTTTTTTTAATTTTTTTACTTTATTCTCTACTACACGATTAATGATGAAAAAGAAACATAGTTAGTCTCTTTAACATATTCTATCTTTCTTATACGATTTGTGACTGACTTTTTATTTTCTTCTCTTTTTTTTTTTCATGACAGAATAGAGACAAAAATAATAATTGTTTGTTAGAGAGAGAAAGAGAGAGAGAGAGAGAGAGAGAAATGTCAGAATTATTATTTATTATTATTTTTTTGAGAGAGAGAGAAAATGAGAGATCGAAAGAGCACAAGGAAATAAAATGTTATAGGCAGTATCGTACTAATAAGTTATACTTGTCGGGTACATGATATTTTTGTTTATATTGCAAAAAAAAAAGTGTAAAATCAACCATTTTTCTTCTTTTTCCATTTTTATTACAAATATAATTTAAGGACAATGATAACACATGTGAATGTTCGCAGTAAGAAAGAAGATGAAGAAAAAATTGGTACACATAGTGTATATGTAGTAAGTTGAGTTTTATTGCGCAATTATAGATCAAATTTTTTTTGTTTTTTTAAAAGAAAAGAAATATTATTATCAAGTTTTTGAGTGTATAGAAAAATTAAGACATGAACGCTCTCCTCTTGAACTGTACAAAAGAAAAATGTTAGCAACGAGAGAAAGAAAAGAAGAAATTGATGAAAAATAAAAAGAAGGAATAAAATGAAAAAATGAAACTTTAACTACTAGAACCGATTTTGATTCATTTCTACACACATTATTGAACATAATTTTTATTATTAGAAAAAGACTAAACGGATTTTAAACAATATGTTCATAGATCTCTTTTCTCCAGTTGTCTATTCGACATTGATAGAAAAACATTTAACATAAAGACTAATGATATACATTCATAGATTTTAATAAAGAAAGTGTAAATTATCTAGCGAAGTAGAATATATTGAACAATAGCATTAGACTATTGATAATTATATCAAAGAAAAATAATGTGAAGACTAATATTTAAAACTAAAGTAACACATTTTTTGACTATTGCACTGAATCTGGGACCAGTTTGTTAAAAAAACTTAAGTGAAAAATTCGTCTTAAGTCAAACGTTTTAGCTAAGTATGTTTCTTAAACACTACTTAACTTAAGTTAACTCTCGATTTCATTTGAGTTTTCACTTAAACTTTTAAATAGAAAATTATTTAAATTTTGTAACTTCTTTATTTGAAGTCAGTAAACTCATCTAACACATCATAATTGACTGAACATAATTTTTTAGAGATTTTATTCAGAAAATTACTATAAAATAATCAAAGTTATCTAAAATACGAATAGTTTTTACTGCATGATCTCTGCCTGACTTACGTTTTTTTAAGAAACTGATCCCTAGTCTGATAATTGTTAATGCGAGAACGTATGATTCATGACGTTATGTTTTTTTCTTGTATGATCGTAAAACTATTAACACTATTCTATAGATCAAGGCTGTTAGGTAATAATTCGTAGGATCATCTCTTTTTTTTTACAACATCTCACATTTTCTGTTCGCGATATCTAACAGATAGCTGTATATTCGAATACGTGTGTGTATTCTTCTTTATCATTTTGTTATTGTTATTACTATTATTATTATTATCCATTATTCAAGTCTTTTTATTCGCATATAGAAAATAGTAAAGAACAGAATAAAAATATATAAAAAAACAAAAAAAAAACGGGAACGAACTATTCTGATTTTTTGACATAAAAAACAAGAAAATAATTCCACTCTTCCATATCTAATAAGTATAATCGATTATTGACGTGTACATATGTGTTTCTTACTTTAACATGAAACAGATAATATAACAAATAATGTATTATACGATTGGGATAATATTGTTTTCGAACTGTTTAAATGTCTGTGTGTAATCTATAGTCTAGCAAGATATTAGAGAGAGAGAGAGAGAGAGAGAGAGAGAGAGAGAGAGAAAATATTATATTTGACATAACCTTACATATTTTACATTTTCGATCAACTTTAGCATAAAAAAGAAAAAAAAGAACAGAAAATAATTAAGTTATACAATTAGGATGTAAATATCATGAGTTTAGATCTTATAAACATCTCAATATTGTCTCTTTTCTTTAAATTGTTGTTTCGACGATACTGTCTGTAAATTGTAACGTTTTAAGAAGAGAAAAAAAAACACAAATGTGATAATATCAAGTGGTGCTTGCTTATCTTACACTTCAAATTCTATGCGAACTAAAGACAAGATAAATGCAAGTGGAATGTTTCTACTTGAATATTTGTATTAGCAAGCACTTTTTGCACTTAAAACATTGAAAAAGTATTCAGTTACTAACGCAAATGTTATAAAAAAAATTTTTTATTGTGATATCAAAGAGCGTCTCTGTTTGAAATCTTAGATTTTTAATATATTACAACTTTTTATTAATGAACTCAAATTTGCACACTCAGTTTTCGTTTTTTCTTCCACTATTTAGACACTTTGATACAATTTGCATGTAAATTTTGGTTTAGAAATTAGAGATTCTATGAATGTAAACTTAAAAAATATCATATCTTTTATAATTCATTCGGGATTTAAATATATTTAATGAATTCGAGCTCTTCGAGGCTAGTGCATTGTGACCTCATGCTCGAGGTCTACATATGATGGCACTAAGTGAATTTTTACAGATGGTGATTAAAGTTTGAAATACGTTGTTTCCTTCATACATTATGCAAATATATCGCTAAAAATAAAAATAATACTATACGTTATCTTAATCAAATAATAAAATTGTGCTTCTTTTGAAGACAACAAAAAGAAATTTAAAATTTTTTTAGTCTCATTGAGAATCTCATTGAATCAGTACAAGTGTCATTTTGCTATGTGTATGTCTATTTATAGATGTGTCTGGTAAGAGATTACAGCTGGCTTAAATTGATAATAATGAGTGTTAAAACGTTCTGCTTTTTGAGAACAAAAAAATGTAAAATTGAGTTGTTTTTCAATTTACTGATTTTACATGTATTTTGTTTTTATATAATGAGTAGTCCCATTCAATTCATAGACAACTATAAATTGGTAACCATTTGCGTTCTTTTTTAATCTGCTGTTCTTTTACACTTTTAGATATCACCATTTTCGATTGAACCAGATATAAATAGGTTCCTATTGATATTGGGTCGAAATATTTTTCATCTTTAATCTCTTCCCTCTCTCTCTTTTCGACCCTGTTTCAAATCAAGAAACAAAACATCCTTCAGATTCAAATGTGGCAATGATTTCTGTCGATGGTATCAAGAAACAACCTATTTGGTCATTGTCATTATCTGTATTGACAATAAATCGTTCAAAATCCGTTTTGTTTTTGTTAACACCGAAAGATTTTCGTATTCGATTAAGATAGTTGTGTGCGTGCAACCGTCTTGTTCTTCTTCTTCTTCTTCTTCTTCTTCTTCTTCTTCTTTTTCTACTTTCTCTCCGCTAAACTGGTGATGTTTATCCATTAAACACAATCACAAAAAAATAAAAAGTCTTTCGTGCGTTTTTTTTGTTACGTTTTTTATAGTTCTGTTCGTGTCAAAAACTTTTGTACATTTTACATTTGTGTGTGTATTTTTTTGTGTACAAAAAATAATAGTGTACGTTATGGCGAGTGCAACAATGACTAGCGAAAAAACCAATAACAAAATTCGATATTTTGATGATGATGGTTATAGACAACGAGCAGCGTGTGTGTGCATTAGAAATGATAGTGAAAATGAGGTAAGATCCAGTTTTATTACGTCAATAATATTTCTGCCCACTTTTAAAATAACGTCTAGTAGGTGATATTTTTATGAAAAAGAAAAGAATTCAAAACACTTCACTCTTTCTAATAATAGAATTTTATCAAAAAAAAAACAATTACACACTTTCAGTTCCACTATATGAGTGCAAAACAGCGCATTCTCCTATGCTATCTACGCAAGTTGACGAATTCCATCTTTCATCAGATATTCCGGTTAATCACAATGTATAGAAAACGAGAATTTGTACATATCAAAAGTTGAAAACCGAGGTGTGTCGGCCGCATTTCTCTATCGAAAACGAAAAGAAAAAAATGGTCTGTCTTCTATTTATAAATAAAGAGTAATAATCAAAAGTTTTTTGTCTTTAGGTTTTGTTAATCACAAGTCATCGTGATGAACGAGCTTGGATTGTACCTGGTGGAGGTGTTGAGAAGAATGAAACAGCTTTAGAAGCTGCACATCGAGAATTATTCGAAGAAGCGGGTGTCAAAGGAAAAATATTAAGAGAATTAGGAGTGTTTGAGGTATGTATAGTAACCTCACTAGGTTACAAATGGAGAAAATTGTATGTTAATATTTGCTTCTGCTTCGGTTATAATTAGGTTTTAACACAGTTTTACTCTTATTTCTAGAACTGCGATCGTAAACATCGTACAACGGTTTACGTATTGAATGTTGAAGAAGAAACTGATGAATGGGAAGATAAACAATTAATTGGTATGACAACTTTTAATTACATAGTCTCATACAGTTTTTTAACAATGCTAACAGTAAATGCTAGTCTATTATTTTAAATCGATAGTTGAATTATATCTGATAATGAATGATTTTATTTTTATGTTTTAGGTCGTCAACGTCGTTGGTTTTGTTTGAACGATGCTTATTTACATTTACAAATTCATAAACCATCACAATTATGCTATCTCGATCGTCTGATCTATACATCACCAAATTGTTTACATCATTTAAGTAATGATTCCAAGCCATCGAAGTTTATGATTGATGTTGTTGAACAACAACCATCAAACTCACTATCATCAAACATTCGTAAACAACAACAACAACGTCAGCATAAAAATAGTCATAGTGAACATAATTCATAACAAATATATGTGTGTGTGTATATGTGTGTCTTTATACATATTTCATTTCAAAAAATGTTTCGATTATTTACTGCTGCCGTTTTTTATTTGTATTTTTCTTTTCTCAGTACATTTTACCATGAGCAACGATGAATGTATTTCTTCCATTTATGTGTGTTTTTTTACTGGTCATTGTCATAAATAGAACGACAGAGATCCTGAAAAAAAGATGATAGTTGATTTGAATAAAACAAATAAACATGCTTTGACAACTAGTCTCCTTAAGTTCAGAGGACTATGTTGTATGTGTCATGATTTCCCCTTATGTGAATATTTTCTAGATGAAAGTGTAGAGTAACAATTGATGGGAAAAAGGAAGCAATCATTACACAAACTAAGCGTTGTGATAGTAACTTTAGCGGGATTTTAATTTTGTGCTTGTTCTTCTTTTGTACCATATT